>LWMK02000183.1:0-10291 GCA_001693075.2 Taenia saginata
CGCATATTTTTCACCTTGTATGATGCAGTCTAGCAACTCTACCACCATCGCTGATGTGCTTTTCAGACGATAACAAAGAGATTACTGTTCCATGAACACACATGGAATGGGTGGAGGAGTCAGTCCGTAAAGACAATAAAGATAGTAACTTGGCATGAGGGCAGTTTTGTGCGCAGCTTGGAGAAGCCAAACGAACAGTTGCGTCCACTCAAACAATGAATGCCTTAATCGACAATAACCACCATACCAGACGAAATGCAATGACATCAAAAGCATATCAAGCTAAATTTAGAGTGTCATGCAAATCTATTGAATAAAAGGTGTGGGCGNTTGGCCTTTGCAAAGCATCAAATGCGCCGCATACTATAGAGTTTTACATTGCCACACGACGAGAAGAATGGCAAGTCGTAAAATGAGCCAATAGTTCCGTAAATGGTATACGTCTCTGCGTAGCCATGGCCGATTGCAGGTGATTGACCACTGGATTACTCTGCCTCACGAGCCTGTATCAAGGAGTGGATAAATTAATTTCAAGGGTAGATTAATCCCAGGGATATAAATTTTAAGTACAGATTATTCCGATTTGATGAATTTATTTGGACAGAGTTAAAAGATGAAAGCGCATTAACCGAGCTACTTGCTATCCAGGCAGGACAGTTTGCCTATTATTAATTGAGAATTGGCTCATAGCGCAGGTAAACCTCGTAACGAGAGGAGCATGATTCAATTAAAAATCCTTTGTAGGACTTGAAAGTTGCTGACTTGAGCATTACATTATCCAAAACCTCAAATAAAGCTACCTTCTAATTCTCCTTTACTCTGAGATCCTCACGATAATCCATGATCCTTCTTATTTACTCCGACACAANGAGATCCTCACGATGATCCATGATCCTTCTTATTTACTCCGACACAAGGCCAGCATTGATGGAATGCACGTGTGAGCATCCCAATTACGGCACGTTTATTTCTGTTTTGTGAAATAAAACCTTAGTTTGCGGCAACAGCCACCTCAACTCGACTAGCAGAGTCACACCTACCTTCAATGATCTTACACAGGTAAAAGCAAAGGCGTCGTTTGCACTTGTGCCTTTCCATCCACTCAGATTATAGCCCTTTTTCTCGTGTGATTGTTACGAGTGACACCTCTTTTCCTTGCAGTAGCTCCACGTAAGGAGCATTTATTTGTGATGGAGATGAATTCTGGAAAACTCTCCTCGGTGTAGTGAACCAAGCAATGGTTCAGCAGCGCATAATAAAATATACTTCCAGAGTGTCGAACTCGAGGTCAACTTGAGGGTCACCTTCTTGTTAATCTCCACCAATGTTTTCTTCTGACGCTTCTGCAATAGTTCCGATGAGGACACCAAAATAATGGCCGCTAAAAGTTTCCGCAACTACTTCTTCCTTCTCCTCCTCAGCTTTCCAATCATTAACTTACTTGGCCACATGCATCCACCTATCACTCTTAATTGTCTAAAGAGCAAGAACAGGGTGCAGAATATCAGTGGACCCTGAGTGTTGGAAAACACTGCCACTGTTATTTCATAAGTAGAGCGATTTTAGCTAAATACCTGTTAAGTCCAGCAGATAGAATGCTGCCTTAATGAATGCACAGATTCTCCTTGGTGGGTTTGCATCGATAAGCAGAAGTAAATGCATCCACTCGAGCCAAATGCGATCATGGCAGGACAGTTTGCTAACAAACATGCAATTGGCTTTCAAGGCTAGTAAACCTCATTACAAGAGTAGGCTGATCCAACTGAAAAGATCTTTTAGCAATCGAAAATGCTGATTTGTGGTCAACATTGTCCAACACCTCCAATAAAGTAAACCCTAATTTCGCCTTTGCTCTGGTACTATGCGATGAATCACGATCATTTTGCTCCTCTCTAAGACAACATCACGAGTGCTTCGAATGCAACTGTACACTACGTCTTGCCTTAAGCCGGCCAGCCATAACGCCTTATGTTACCAAAATGTGGTTGCTAAATTCCGATTTCCATTGACTTCTGGCCTGTCAAGAAGCGACCTACGTATTTCGTATGGAACACGTTTTGCTTTGCCCCGAATCACAAGTCCTTCTGTTCTCATTGCCTAGATCGAGGAACTGAATGTCTGCCGGGGTGGAAAACGTGCGTCAATGGCAATCACCTTGCCGATCAGGGTGGAGTCATCGAATCGCTCCCCAAAAAACACCTCAGGTTTAAACTCCCAAGCTATTTGCTTAAAGTTCTTCCAAAGTTCAGCGTCACATCCTATTCCGTCTCCAACAAAGAAAAGTTTGAACGCAAACATCCATCGAACGCATGATTTTCCTCTTGACTTCTCATTTCCGCAGATACTTGAATCTGTTCATCTAGTAAGGAGAGTTTTTGGAAATTTTAGTTGATCCACCGCGCGATGTCTATGAGAAGTTGAAGCTGACGTCACCCAAGGAGGCTCGTCTCACCGTTACCTTCCATCTACCAGCTTCAAATCCTCACTTAATCCATAACTTCATTTTCGTTTTCAGTCATAATAATGAGACAATTGTTTTCGAGGTCATCAAAGATAACGTAAGTATTTCGTCCTCCTTACCCTACCTCCTATTTTTAAAAGCAGCTTTCTGTGCATAGCACCAAGCATTCTTCCCCACCAGCTGCAGTAATCGCCGAGGTATAAACTAATACCACTTCCTGATTTTGCGTAAAGATGGGAAGACACTGAAGTGGATGTAGACTCACTTGAAGTATTGTTCCAAAGGCGAATGTAGATGTCAGATAACGTCCAGCATCTTGTAGCGTGAAGAAGCTACCTCGATGAGCCTTTTGTTTTGTGTGCCAATTTGGTCCTTGCATCCACACTGAAGACACAATTGAGTGGGGATATCCTGCTCAAAAGTTGTCATCTGTTTACCGAGGCACCAGTAAGGGAACGCCTGGATGTCAGTTTAATTACTCGAATGTCAAAGAACGTCACACAAACCTCCTTTTAGCCCCATATTTAACGGCAAAAATAGCTAACAACTACTCGTTTCTTCTATATCAATGTACTAGAAACAACTTAGAGACGGAACCAAGTAGACTATTGAGTACGAAAAAATTGCACTTGCCCAACACGACGAGACCGTGCGATTTGAGGTTAGCCCAAGAGCTCTCTACAAATATCCAGGCAACTACACTGTCAGAGCATATGTGAACAATACGGCTGCTCACTCCATCATTATGCCTCACTTCCGTAAGTCTCCCTTAAAGCTACATCACTGTATTACATTGTAAGTAGCGAAATTGAAAGACTGTTTTGTCAATTCATTTACTAGATGCCTTGCGGCCCCCATTCTACGAGCTATATGTATCCTGGGATGGTGTAACAGCCAAATGGGGCAAACCACAGCTGTTCCAAGCTTTCTGTACTTATCTCGTGGACGCGTTTCCATTGGAGAAGAATGCAGTTCGTGTGATGCAAACACTTAGTCCCAAAGATGAAACGGTGACTGCGTAACCTCACACCGGATGCCAAATACGAAATCAAATTGCAATCCAATTGCACTAAGAATGAGCCCTTTCGGACCGTCTTGGTTGTTGTTGAAACCAATCCTGGAGGTAAAGACAATCAAACGAGATTATTAAGCCGTATATTTTGATGGCGAGTACTTCGTTATTAGTGCTGTGTCTATTCTTCAGAACCGGGAATTCCAACAGACGTCCAGCTGACACAAATTGGTCCAAATGTGGTGAATATAACATGGATTCCACCGTCTGAACTGCCGGGCAAACTCCCTATTACGAGTGGAATTGTGGGCCCAAAATAGGCTTTGCTAGAATGAGTGGCAAAACAAATGATACATACACGATATTGACAGATGTTGCATCGGGAACTTTGTCGTGTACAGTGCAGGCAGTGATGAAGACAAGGATCTACATGGATAAGTATGGAACTAAGAGCTCTGCTGTCGAGCTACTCGTCAACCCCGCAGGTAAGAGACATGTGCCCTCGTAAGTAAGCATGTATACTCCGGAGGCCCTCTTTCCAAGGGCATGTGAGGCTATGTAGAATCACACCATCGGCAAAGTTGGGCAGCACTCGGTGTGGATGGTAGAGTGGTTGCGAAATGGACAAGGAGATGTAAAATTGCATTAACAATAAAATTACTTATTCCTCACACATGTTATTTGAAGGCGTTTGCGTTTCTGTTCAATCTCTCATCAGGCTATAGCAAAACCACCACTTCCTCCACCACCCTCACCACTGCGTCAACCAGCACTCCAAAGGAGAAGAAGGAGGTAACAAAGGAGGAGAGAAAAGAAGCAGCCTCGACCACCACACAGCGTAAGACGTGCTGTGCTTTGCCTAAACTGTCTTATTTCGTGGTTCTTGACTGCTAAGGTAGCAGTTTAAATGCCACATCTGGTGTTCTAGCTTTTAATTTAAAACAGGAAATGCATCACTCATTCCACGTACGAAGTTCTGAGTTAACATTTCGACTACGAAAGCAGCTTAGTTCTAGAGGCATAATTATGTCATGTGCTACGAGAGCAGTCTCATCACACTCGATGAATATCTGCCACCAAGGAGATGAGCTAATGCAAAGCCGGCAGAAATTCCATTAAACAATTAGGTCCCCGTGTTTATGATTTTAGAACCAGCGTCTCCTGAGACCACTCAGTCAACTCTTTCAAACAGCACTCCAAAGGAGGAGAGAAAAAAAGCAGCCTCGACCACCACACAACGTAAGACATGTTACAATTTGCTTAAACTTTCTCCTTTCGTGGCTCTTGACTGCTTAACCATCCATTTTACTGCCACACCTGACGGCTCAGTTTCTGGTAGGGCAGAAACAGTACGAATCAATCACCATTAGAACTACAATAGCAGTTGTTTCGAGAGGCACAACCATGTTAAGCATCACAAGGGCAGGCTCAATTCATTGCAAGTATTTCTTCTACAAAAAAGATGAGCCAATAAAAAGGCAGTAGAGACCTCATTAACCAATCAGAGTCCTGTATTTTCTGGTTGTTTTAGAACCAGTGCCTCCTGAGACCACCCACGCAACCCTTTCAACAGCCATTAAAGTTGGTAAGTTTGTGGACTTCCCTCGGTCACTTCACCAAATTCAGAGGTACGTTGACTCCATAAAGTGATGCTTAGTTAAATGAGACGCTGTAAGTCGCTCACTTTTAATTTACCCGAGGCGCTGTAACAACTTGAAGTCATTTGAACAACCTGATATGAATGGCTAGATTCTGAAGTGGTTTTGCTGATTTACTGATGCTGTGCTGACCCTTACCGGTAAATGCCTGTTTTGAAAAGAACCTGTTGCTTCGCCGCTCACCGAACCACCTGAATATGGGTACACAGCACTTCCTCTGGAACCGACAGTCGAGGGTAAGTTCGGCTTTCCATACGAAAGCAGTAAAAGAGAATTCGCATTGACTGAAAGAGATGGTTTTCTGCCTAAAGGACGTGTAAATGTCAAGACCACGCTGCTCGCTGTCTTCGGAACCTTAGGAGCCTACCTCGTAGTCGCCGCTGCTGTGCTGATGTTGCAGAGGTGGCGTCGGAGAAACGCTGCGAAGATGTTTGAGTGCGTTGTTAGCTATAACTCCACTTATTTGTTTGGCAGGTGCTTGACCTATCCACTTGCATTTCTTTGCAGGAGTCCTCCTCCCGCCGACCCACCACCGTTCTACACGTAGGGATGGTCTTCGGATGAAATCTTCAGCTCGTAGTTTCTAGCATAAGGGTTACCACATTTTTTGCACCCATAGAGAGAGATAGAGTTCCAATCGTTGACTTTGTGACATTCAAAATGTGTTTCCTGTATCCCCTATTCTCTTCTCTTTCCTTCTCTACTTCTTTGCGGTTTCGCACATCACATTCGCCCAAACATCGCTCCATCAAGGACTGCTTAGAACAACTTGTGAGTCATTTTACCACGTTTTTGTTTCCATACAGGTTTTTCGCTACAGTCGTAACAAGTAGCATGGGTAAGCACATGTTGTTAAGGTAGAGGAGAGCTCCAAGACCGTTTTGCGGAACAAAGTACAAGGTGCAGAGGCTGACACATCATTGCAGTGCAACACAGATTGAATCAGGCTATCAGGCAAGGCTTATCACTGCATTCAAGTTTTTCACAGCGAAATTCCAATTTCTTGACCACTTGTTGTAGAAGTTACTTGGAAGGGTAAGTGGTTTTGACAATTTTCTTGGTTTACTTGTACAAAGCAAGACTTGACTTGGCCATCTTCTACATCCATCTACATGTGGAACTTGAATCGACTAAAAGTCTGCTAAAGTAGCATAAACTCAACTGGTTGTCGGGTCAGTTTCCTGTGAATACCGAGTCCGGTTGGTTCCGCGATTGCACGGGTAATAAGGGAGCTAATGTGGCCTGGAGTTAACGTCAAACCCTTCTACACGATATCTACAAAATTCGCTTTGGTGACACTAGTGGGTGAGGCCACGCCAAAGTCAGCACTTTTTTGCATTCCCCCACGGACAAGCATCTCACACCGTTGGCACACTTGTCACTCTGTCTACGCCTTCTTGCTGTTATTGGGAATGAGGTTGAGCACCGTTATGGTAACACAAATGGAGTCTCTGCTGTGTCTCCTCAAGGTACCTCCTTATCAATCCTCGGGTTCGAGAACCCAGGAATTCCTGGTTTGCTGGCCAAGCCAATGTAGGACTCAGGTAGGTAAGGGGTTGGAAACTTAAAGCAATCCTTCGTTCCGCGTGGAATTCTGTCACCACTGCCATCTTAGTGCATCTATCTCACCACTTAACTGAGAGGTGTAAAGCAGCATTGCAATAGACGGACTCTTCGATGTTGCTAAACCCATGCAGCCCAGCATGCTTCACCTTATCTTCGGTGTGTTGAGGACTGGCATGTTTACAGGAATAGCGTTGCAAAGTTAGGCTTGTTTGCTACAGATGTTCCATCTTGCTAGCTTTTACGCCAGTCTCTGTCTCACTAACCCATTTGGCTTCCTATAGTCGTACAAATCCTGCTTGAATTCTTCGGCACTAAGGCATAGATACCCGAAGGCTCAGGTCTGCCGCCATGTGTTAGGGTGAACTTTGTGGCCTGTGGTTGACACCTGCTGTTGACCACTTTCATTTCGCACTGTCTATTCACTTAAGCAGGCTTTTCTGTAGCTTGTCAGCACTGAGTTTGTACATTTTTTCTTTAGGGTCATCCATATAAAAGCCTTGGAATACGATTGGATCTGATGCATCTATGCACAAATTCGATACTGGTCGAGATTTTGTGGGTGTTATTTTAGGGTAACCACTTTCATCAAGCAGCAAGAACTGAAACTGACTTACTGTTGTTGTTGTTGTTGCTGCTCCGTGGTCACATTGTCAAGCCATTTGCACTCCCTCCTATGGTTGAGAGAACATTGCAAATCGTGTGGTGTCCGAATTTGTTGATGTGGAATGTGATTGGTTAGTAATAGCTGTCGCAATTCTAGAGAAACCTTACAGCACCAAGTTGCGCTAGTCTTCTTTATCCTAAAAAGAAAAATGAAATTCCAGTGTGTATATGGGAGAAATTAGCACTAATTATTCAATGATTCATTTAAATTAGGACGCATGACACGGCTTCATGAAGACGATGGAAATCGTGTGGTCCTCCTGTAAGTGTTATCGCCGAGGTTCTTTCTCGCTGTCAATCTGGTTTAACCCTAACGTCAATTTTAAAAGGACATCAGCTGCAAGGCAGAAATAACAATGATGATAAGAGTTTCTTAACGGGAATAAATGCTACTTATTGGTTTTAGCAGTTGCACTTACGTGAGTTGTGGTGGGGACTATTAAATATCGGGTCCTATGTAAGAGCAACTCCATTGGGGTGAGGTGGCATTTCCAAAGGATCCCCAAGATTAACAGGATGTGTACGACTTTATTTCTGTGAATCAAGCGTCACAAAACAAGCCAAGATTGTAAGGAGACGCTTATTCAATGGCCTCAATTATATTGTCGTGCCAAACATGGTTTTCCTGAAAATGTCTTCTTTTGTGTACAATTCTTTACGGAAGGCAATTTTCTAGCGGAATAGTGCACATGGGTTTCTTGATTTTCTTTACGTTGGGCAGATGATTTGCCACGTTTTCAGCAAGGGTGGTGAAATTTCGCTCTACGTGCTAGATTTTACCTTCGGAAATCATTTCATAGTTTAAGAGAAGGCCAGGTAAAACTAAGAGGTGAACAACTGCGCCATAATTGCATTCGTTTTTATGGTATAGGACGTTACCTGTACAAGGACCATTTCCTACACAAATCCTTCACGACAGGGCATAGTTTGTTTCGATCACCCTACTAAATCCCNTTTACGTTTGGTAGATGATTTGCCACGTTTTTAGCAAGGGCGGTAAAATTTCGCTCTACGTGCTAGATTTTTACCTTCGGAAATCATTTCATAGTTTAAGAGAAGGCCAGGTAAAACTAAGAGGTGAACAACTGCGCCATAATTGCATTCGTTTTTATGGTATAGGACGTTACCTGTACAAGGACCATTTCCTACACAAATCCTTCACGACAGGGCATAGTTTGTTTCGATCACCCTACTAAATCCCAAAGGCAGCGGACTTGCAAGATTAGTGTTATGCCCAAAATTTGATATGCTAATCACGCGAGATATTTGCAATGTTGCAGGGCACAGAGAGTGGGATTATTGCTAGCAACAAGCATTCACTCATCTCTGCTGCTACTACTTCAGTCTGACAACCTAGGACAGAGATATGTGGTTGCACAGATGGAGCAGTGTGTGTTAGTGAACCCCTTTATATACTAAGACGCAGACCCTTCGCCTACCAACTCCTCTTTGCAGAAGACTTTATGTCAACTACGGTGGTATGATATCCGGTTGCTCAATGACAATGTCTCAGTGATGGGAGGGTTTCAAGAACAACCGCACGACTGACTGCGTCACCACGATGTTCACGTAGTCAATCTGCCAAAATGTGACACACCGTCAGGCTCTTTACCGTTCGCAGGACATGAGTAGTGTTAGTAAATTGGTTTTGTGTAAACGGCTGGAACGACACAATTGGCAGCGTAACCAAGACGTTTGAAATTTTAACAAGTTGGCATTGATGATCAAGTCGGTTGTTCGTCCTGGTCGATCTGCGGCGATAAGTCTTTCCACACCGACACTGTTTCCAGGGGTTTGTTATAAGTTGATTTCTGTTCTATAAAAGTCCGCTTCATTTTGTGCATTTAACTTGGCTATCGCTTACACATTAAGCGGTTGGAAAAGGAATTTCCTTGCAACTCACGCTTAGCAGGCGAGATTGTCATTTGCGACAAGAATGGAGAGCCACGATCCGTAAAGACGGTTGGTAGTGGAGAGGAGGAAAGTAAAAAGGCTTTCCTGGCTAAGATTTTTGATCAACAAAAGCTTTTGTCTTCACTAATCCTCTATGCTGTCTCGCCGGCTAATTAGCTACATGGCATCAATTGCATCTTCAAGTGGTTCTTGGCCAGTCTTCGTCTTTCCCAATGATTCTAGTCCCTATGACAACGGCGGTCGAGCAGAGACAAGGCAACTCCTCAGCTATGGGAATCGCCCCAAAACGGTGGTGTGATTTTAGAACCAAATGAAGGGTCATGGCAAATTTTAACTACAACAGAGTTGGCTGGAGGATCGTTGCTCGGATTTGGAGGCTGCTGTAGCCAATCCCTTGATCTCATCCCTTTCATCGAGCTCCGAATGCCGTCTACGCGGAGCAACTGTCCCAGCCAGGGTCTCCTAGTTCACGACCTACATTTATAATGCGGTCCCAAATGCAAACTAGCATAGAATTCCATGTTTATGTTCGTCTATCCCTTTTTCATCAAAAGAATTCCTTCGGATTGGATTGTGCGGGCTTCCTACCCTTCTGGATGTGGTTGGAAATGACGGCGTTCCGTTTACAACTATGATTGTGGCTACATTCAGAGAGAGTGATTGCTGTGACTCCAACTTAATGGTCTCAAACGCTGAATAATTCAATTAAAGCACCCAAGTTAAGTGGAACCCGGCCTTGTTTAAATGACATGGGGGAATTCTTGATTTCCGCATCGCACTTTGCCTCAGCCAAGTTTGGAACTCTGTACCCGTTTCAAAGTCCAATGAAGTGCATCTAGCGTGCTATTTGCCGATGTAAATCGAAATAAGTCTTCTTAAAACAAGAATGCATGGTTTTCGGCTGGCTGTATGCAAGAATCCAGAGCAGCCGATGCTAATCAGCTGGGGTTTGAAGCAGTGAAGATATCACGACTAGATATTGTAGCTTGGACTTTGACTTCCAGAATTGGCGAATGC
>LWMK02000183.1:10623-142124 GCA_001693075.2 Taenia saginata
CGCCCTAACACTTCAAGGAAATGGGCTCTTTACACCATGCTACCGGCTAAAACTGTTGTCATCCAGAGGGGTAAAGTATTAGAATACCTTAGATCCCGTATTTTTCCACTCTATGAGTAACAAAATTGTTCTTGGAATTGTATGGACATCAAAGTCACCAGTTCACAAAAGATTGCTATGAAGCCGTTAGAGAGCGCCCTTTTATGAATTGCAGTGGACTTTAAAAGGAATATGGGTGTGTTATTCAAAAGGTTGCTCTAAATATACCTCTTAATAAGAATTAGTGGAAGGAAAGAGGGTAAGAATGGGAAATAATCCATTGATATATGCCAGTAAAATGAGTCCAAATATGAAAAAGTACGAAATTTTACTCCTTGAAAGCCTCACAGAACTGGCAGTCGACGTAAAGTGTGGATGGATTTCCAATTCTCATTCTTGCTCTTTTATGATTGTTGTTGCTGTTGTTGTTGACTAATTTGCTGTTGCTCCCAGTTTTGATGTGGGATTGGCTATCCCCTTCCTGTGCACCTCCTGACTACCTTTCGTGGTCTGCCCCTGTCACCGATTTTGAGGTAGTGGGACTACGCCAATGGCCTAATCATGTGCAACAGTGGGTCCAGCAATCTAAAATAAATTTAAGGTCGGTGCGTTTTATCAGACATTTGAGATTTGCTTACATCTGGGCTCAACGCATGCTTCCAGGCAAATAACAGGCTGCAGAAGTGCATTCTACTGTTGATTTGACTAATATGATTTGTCAGGGTAACAAGACTTAGTGTCTAAGAGGTGTTATGTGAGATGTTGCGGTAGTCAGACCGTATCCATACTACCCGTCATAAGGCAGCAATTAAGTGGTGCGGGGTCTTGGATTAGGCAAATATGCCAGTTGCGAAAGCTAATTACATGGGTAACCAACAGCAGGCATAGTCTCTAGTGGGTGGATTTGAGATGAAGTTTCTACCACTGTGATACACAAACACCTCTTAAATTAGGGAAGAAAAGTCCGAGGTGGTGGAGATTGTACGCCAGTGGAAGGTCGGATTGGTGTATTGTAACTCCTGGGAACTTCCACAAGGCATGCGATCGTTCGCAAGTGGGAATCATTAACCATAGACCTGGGGCGCTTCATCAACATGGTAATTCCTATAACCCAATTCCGGCCCTTCACCTAAGTGTAGCATTAAGAGCACACTGTGCTGGCAGATTCTGCCGCTAGTCAAGCCTCTCCGCCTTAAAATTCGAGTTTACTCAACTTTTGAACTATGGACCGCTCTCGTGCTACTTGTTTCCTGTCATGCGGACAAGGCAGAAAGGTGTGATTCGAGATGTCAGTAGGGAGCAAGGCACTGCAAAAGAGCAAAGGCGATGTTTTTGTGGTCATGATCACTTCCATCGTCATCCTCACCGAGCTAAGTTATCACCACCTCGATTCGATAATCACACTAGACACTTAAGTGATCACACACAGAGTGAGAGAAGTAGAAATTGAGTGAGATGAATACAAAGTATGTCTCGAAATCGGTTCCTCCAGGATTAAGCAATAAAACGTTGCACCGAATAGAAGTAATTGGCTAAATTTGTTGTAAGGGTAACCAAAATAGTTCGAGGGGCATTTTACAGTCTATGGATTCCCATGAATTAATTACGTTGCATTGCTAACCTTAAGAAAGTCATACCTCGCTGAATAGAATGTGGCCTTCACATTTTGGGAGCACAAGCCACCCATTAGAAGGTTGGCAGCTTGGATCACCAAGATTCTCCATTTATCAAGCCATCCATGTTTTCGCTCCCTTTTGAGTACATTCACGAAGGGGTAGTAATGATGGGTTTATGGAAACCGGTGGAGAGTGTAGAAGACCCAATTTCCGCTGGCTTGCAAATGCTTATGCAGGAGTGAGCAGATTGTGCTTCAGCTGCTTTTTTTCCTTAGGCAAGTCTCGGTCTTCCATAACCCCACATTAACCTGATGTTAGTTGGCACAATCCAGATGGGCTCTGGTGCGTGCGTCTATGATTATTCTCACTCATGACCTCCAACCTTTCACATCCCAATCGCTTTAGGCCAAAATGCCAGTGGTATAATTAACTTACCAGTCTGAGGTCAGCTCAGAGATGCAGTGGCTGGAAGGCCAGAGCGGAAGAGGGACAAACTGATGACTGTTGGCCCGACTTCCCAGACTCCTGACAACAAATTGGAGAATCAGGGCTGAAATCGCACTGATGTAAACGAGCAGGATCCTCTGGTAATATTTGCTGCACACCCTATAACTTGGACATCACAACGGACTTCCACTCGGATGTGAACATTCCTACTGAGAGCACAGGTATAGAGGGTAGGATTTACTTAAGCATTGACCGTAAACTGCCAAACTGGAGAAGATGCAGTGGCTGCTCCAATTGATAGCCATCACAAAACACCCTTTTGTGGTGCAATGGAAATGTTGGAGGTAAGAGAAACTTTGGTTTAGATATGCAAGCGTAAAGCTTAAGACCTCACGACCCTACGACCTCTTGCTAGCACATGGCACTCCCCAACCCCCTCACCTTTCGTGTTGACAATACTTCAAGCTATATGGCACATTTTCTACCGTAAGCGCGCTTAAAATCTTTGCCTGAGGTTTTCAATCTCAACTTCCATTTAGTTATATGCTGTGTGGAGAGTGTCAGGCCAAGACTAAACACGGGCGATATGAGTCTGACATGGGGGCTGAAATTAGAAAGGACGTGCGGTGCACCTACAGACCTCGTAGTAGAATTTAATGCAGCACTACGATATGTCAAGCTAAGTGTCCAATTTAAAGCAGAGCTTTGAGTTCTGCAGGACTTATTCACTCCGCCCACGATTTGGGAGTCTAGAAGGCACGTAACCCTATCCATACATCCTCTCCTCCGCAACAGGATATCCAGGTACATTTCCACATAATGAAAACCTATGTATAGACAACAATTTTGGTAATCTAAATGTTCTCATTGAGCGTTAATCCTGTCAAGATTAAATCTAAACTGCGAATACTGCCATGTTTGAACAAGCAGCAAGCAGTGTCAGAGTTATCCAGAGGGAATATTAAAGTGGCGGGTCACTCCCAAAGCAGTGTTGTAAAATAAACGTTATCATTTAACGTTAGCAGAAAAAGCGAGGTTAAATGGAATGTTTGAGTTGACAGCCTCACATCAAGACAGTAAGAGTGGCATAATTTGCATCACAAGGCACGGGCGGTTGCTTGTCTTGAGGCATAGGTGATAAGGCGCCGCTGCTGTTGAATGCAGCGTGTGGCCCGAATTCAGCCACTGTCGAACGACATTCTAAGCTGGCCTCAATTTATCCTGGACAGTGACATTGTCCATCCTTGAGTTCTTAGGCATTGCTACTTTTCCTTAATATTCGGCTCCAATCGCGTGGACAGTCATTTGAGTTGGTAGATTAAGTGTTACTCCCTCCCCCCTATAGGGATAAACCTGCCAAAACTTAAGGGAGGACTAGGTTATTACATCAAAGCAAGAGTCCAGTCCCGTGATACAACTTCGAATTGCAGGTGTAAGGCATTTACTTTAGCCTGTAGGTCAGGGCCAGGATTTCTGCCTCCTGCTCTCAAATGTGGGTGACGCAGCGTGTACTAAGTGCCTTCCGTACTTCGTCCAGCCCTTCCTACTCATGCTGATCCCGTGCTGATGAGCGCAAGGAAATAGCTTACTTGAATGTCTTCAATAAAGTGGAAAGAATACTTCATTCTGTTAAATGAATACTCATGATGTGGCAGTGATAGCCTGTATCCCTGAAAGGGAGGAGAAGGAGGAGGCCAGCTGCGGTTGTCTGCTGCCTCAGGCGGAGTGAGCTTCAGGTGGTTAAAAATGGCATTTCGCTTAGTAAAAAGTCGCATTCTGCAACATTGTCGACTGGACCACGGATGCCAGCAGTGTGCGCAGCGTTCTTGGATATACTGTCGAGCTAGTGCAACCTTTAGCTAGGAAATGCCGCCTTGTTCGGGTTCCTTATATGTACTTTTTACAGGCTATGGTGTGGTCAGATTTGTGCCACTTTCCCTAGCTCTTTTTTAAATGCTCAACATCCTAATCATCCATTTGGTCAGTGATGGGTTCAAGACCTCATCCGCCATTGCCAGTGAGTCGTCGCAGACTCAGCCACCCACAGAGAATAAATTAAACCGTTGCTATCTTGGATAGGTTTATTAACGCTTTCAACGCCATTGTGGTGGCTGAGAAACCTCCAGATTCATTATGAGGTGCTCAGGAGGCCAGGAGACCAGCAGGAGCGCTACTAAGGATGTATGCAACCACCCATCAAACCCAAAAATCTCCAATTTGGATATGAGCACTACCAATAGTTGGCAGCCATCTTAATACACTCTCCCTGTTCCCATTATTAGCTGCTATTGAATATTTCTTCATTTCAGAGAAAGGCCTTGCCTCCTGTTACACAGTGCTTTAGTGGAATAGAAACACATTCTTTAAAGGCTTGTGCGCAATTATTGCAGCACGCTGGTCGCCTTGACTCAAAACTCCACAAGACGACAAAGCGCACAGTTTTAAGATTTCAGAACATCGGAGAGGCGAATGGCATGCTCACGGATGTGGTGAGAGTACTCGCGATGAAGATGAGTTTAGTTCATCAGATGATTGAACAGTTTTGGCAGACCAATTCTACAGGTAATGCAGAAGGAAGGAGCTACGATCGGCATCTACGAATTTTTTTTGTCCGTAGTGCTCGCAGCTCTTGTGATCCTCGTTGCACACTCGAGGCAATGATATGATTATGTAAATGCGTCCTATTTTATGATGAAAAGTGCTTGCAAGCTACTTGCTGCAACCGACTCTCAGCGACAGCCTATGTGTGTGTGTATGTTCTAGACGTCTCCAAATGCTGCCACTAACCACTNACTCAGCGACAGCCTAGGTGTGTGTATGTTCTAGGCGTCTCCAAAAACTGCCACTAACCACTGCGCAAACGAATGCGCAAATTCGCATGAGGAGTCCAAGGTAATCTTAGCAACCTCTTTTCCATAACTGCCAAGGTGACTCCCAAGTGCCTAACTTAATAAGAAATTTCAAACTGGTACGGTTCACGCCCCTCCCAATTGTTTAAAACCCGGGTTGATGCAACTTGGCAAAGCAGATTTGAAGATGTGAACTAAGGCTGATGCTTTCGTCTAGACACTGCAATGGAACGGTGACGTAGAACAAGACGACTAGCGTTTGACAATGGTGGCTGGTGCTTATTCAGGAAACCCTTTGAGGAATCGGCACAAAAGTATTTTGCCCTGTGAGTTTACTTTCATATGTCTTACAACCTGACCCCCTGAATTAGTGATAGCCCTCCTTTTACCAATGGTTGAGAATGATTGCTCAGCCATCAGCATTCTTTTGGGGGCACATAAACCAACACACTAAGAAATCCACAGTCATTTATGTGGAGCCAGACGCATTGAACATTAATGTTGCACATCGCATACATTGTGACTGCATGGTACGTACACATCGCATAAGCCATCGAAGACACGAATGGAAAACGTACTAATGGTCGCGCGCCCGAACAGTGACTCGAATTCTGGATCCTCAGATTCAAAGTCTGGCGCTCTACCGATGGAGCTAGCCCGGTCATGACTACGAAAATTGCTTGAGCCAATAGTTACCACACTTAAACCTGCCTCCCTTTGACGCGCTTATGTAGGTATCTCTCTTTTTTATCTGCCTCCTTGTTTCTCTCACCCGCTTCTCTTTCCTTACGCAAATATGACTGCCGCTACAGACTGCAGAAACATAATATAACAGTGAGAAAGGTTTGGACGCAAGCCCGATTCAAGGCTATAGGGTCTATCATTGCCAGTGGATTGCAATGCCTTTGTGGTGTCCGCATGCTTGTGTTTGGTGTTTAGCTAGTAGGTGTGAATATGCGTGTGTGTGAATATGAGTGATGAAGTTGGGGGGGAGGGAGGTCACAATGTGATATACCTAGAATAGCGCGGTGCAGTATCTTCCTGATAACCCAGCGGTTGTGAGGGCAATCATGTGTTTGATAAGGCAAGCAACGACAGCCCTCCTTCTCATTCCCCTGTTTCGCACGTCCCGCTCGTCTTTAGATTGAAAAGGAAATGAAAACACATTTGAGCGAGTACAGACGTGCCCAGTAGGCGTAGGGCAAAGGATTTCCTACTCTGCCTCACCAAAAAATTAAACTTTTTTGGCATGTGGTAGAGTGATGGTTATAAAATCATCATTCTCATCCGTGTCCTTTCATATCCACTGTTTCCACGTGGCACCGTTAAACGTGCAGGCAGCATCCACGACAAACTGCATATTGGTCTTGCCAATTGGTTTTTTATTCAGCATATACTAGTGCTTCGACAAGCTGCATATTGGTCTTGTCAATAGGTCTTTTATTCAGCATATACTAGTGCTTCTGCATGGAATTGACGGGGCTCAATTACCGACCCTTTTTTAAAATGCTGTTTACTTGTATTCCACTCAACACACACACAGTTGACGGCTGCTCGATTGTGAGAATGAGCAACCCAGACACATGTAATTGCTGCAATCTATCCTTTTTACTTCTCATCACTATCTTTTTTGAGATTTTCGGGTCTAATAATCAGACGACCGTCAATCGGTACTGGAACGGAGCTAAATGTATTTATGAGGCTACTAAAAGGTATCTACAGGAGTGTTTTAAACCCGATATTCAGGCGAAACAAACACAGCCCAGCTTCATTCCGCTGCAATATTCTAGAATGGAGCATAAGACAGAATTCAATAGGCCGGATTTTGTTTAGCCACGGCTAGGTAATTAATCGGATATGGCATTCAGCGACATTTGAGGGGCAAAATCCCAGTTTAAGGGCTTATATATAACCAGCAGGCCTCTATTCTTACGATTTTACTGGGATCTATCAGCTACAACGTCAGACATAGAACACAGCCAGGCAAAACTTTTAACAAGGTGAAATGAGTCATCATAACGGTGGAGAACTTGTGTTCCTAATTTTGATGTGACAAATAACGGCACATAATAAAGTGCAGTGGCAAACAGATGTGCAGCGCGTGGTCTAAGCAAATGAGAAGACTTTGGTGCTTTTGCTGCCTGATTTCATGCTGGCGGTTCTGCCCACTTCACTATCAAGTCTTTGTAGAATTAAAGGTAATACAACTTTTACTGGGGACTTTCCTTTACCACCTCTCCGATGCTGTTTACCTGTGGTCACCATCTCACAATGAGCTCATATCTTGTATGCAATTATGTAGACTGACCTACTCTGTTCTCTCTCCAATAGTAAGTGATATTCAGAGCCAATTTGGTAGCATGATTTCACCGCTTCATGAGAGATAAGTAGAATTGTTTCTGAAGATCGCAACCTGTTTGTTAATCGCCTTTAGTAGGGCTATTTTAATTGCGACCTTATTAAAATGTTCTTCCCACATGATGTTGTCCAGAGAGTAAAGATTGCAACCTGTTTGTTAATCGCCTTTATTAGGGCTATTTTAATTGCGGCCTTATTAAAATGTTCTTCCCACATGAAGTTGTCCAGAGAGTAAAGACCTATAAAGGTCGTAACAATTAAGAGTAAATGCTTTAGTACATCCACTGACTAAGGATAAAAGGTGCAAAAGTGTGCGAAAGGTAGCTATGACGCAAAACGCAAAATCACATTCCTGCTGCAAGCTCGTGGATTACGAATGAGAGGCGTGCTTAGAAAGAAAGCCATCCTAGAACAGATATTTTGCGGCATCGCTGCAGGAAGAAATCACCTACTTTAATACAAATGTCTCTGCTTTACCACCCGATTTCCAGCACTTTTAAATCTGTCTTGCAAAAGCAAATGCAATAAATGGGCTGTACACATGCATCGAAGAGTAGTCTAGGTCAAGCCACGCTGACCAAATCTGCACCATAAAACCTGTACGGTGATGGTCCAAAAAGATTGGTAGTCGACTGTGCATCTAAAAAATGGTCGCAGTTCTTACTTATTACTACATGCTGAATCAATTAATGAGTTATTTGGTAATCCCTAGGACGATATTTTTTCAAGTGATTTGAAGCTGAACCAACCGATTGAATGGAATGCATTCATCATTCTACACACACACACACAAACCTGCACATCCTCTTAAGCACAACTGAGCTTGGTTCGCCTCTGTGCCAGGCCATTAGCGCCTTATTGCAGTCACTACCAGTGGTCATATAAACACATCATTGCTTAGGTGCAGAATAAAGGAAAGTTAAATGGAGTCTGTTCAGTAAAGCTCTAATGCGGTATAAGACGGTAATACACAAAGAATTCATCGTTTTCAAAACGAAATTGTATTAGTTATCGTTGAGACTACTGCAAATAATTATAAGATCCTTCACTTCATATCTGTTGCATCAGTGCAAATAATTTAAAAATGTCTAGTAGGTGAAGACTTTTCTCCGAATAACTGATGGTTCTGCGGCCAGTTTTATAAATGCCAAAGGCTCATTGCACTAGGTAATGGCATTTTAAGTCTTAGTAATTTTTGGGAGATTATAAGGCCAATATTGAGTAAGGAAAAACTACAACGTACACAGGCATGATGCCTATGCCTGATTTGCCTCGCGCAAAATCGACGCGATTAGTGTCATAAGTCCGTTATTAGGAGCAAAAGTTTACATCACTGAGGAAATACATAAGAGGTCGCGCGAATGGTCAGCACGAAATGCAAACGAAAAGAAAATCAAAACTATAATGCTTATGGTCGCACCTATATGATTGGTTGCCACATTGCTATGAAGTGAGTGTTATGAAGGTCAATCTCAGCAGAGTTGGCAGTAAAACAACTCACCGACAGCTGGAAAAGCACTTCATGCTGGTGGGTCATTTCCTTTTGATGTGATTTCCACTGGAACACAAACGAACTGAGTTTGGTGGTTTGGTACAACTCGCTATTAGTCTGTGCTCCACCGTGTGCACATTGGCAGAGGCAGTCCCCATTCGTAAAAATTTTTTCTTAAGTTTCCACTAACTTGAACGCCCAAGTGGAAAATACTGAGTCAGTCACGTGCAACTCACAGGCTGGAAATCACCTGAAAGTGTTGGAATCACGAGTGCACTGTCAGAGATTGGCAAGTACACTGAGCACAAGTGTCACGTGGAATAATGAGAGACAAGGCGACTAGTATATAGGCGGACACAGCTCAGCACACGATCAGTTTGAAAGGAAGCAGAGGGGGGCGAAGAAATGCATTGTGGAAGTTGGCCATGTTCACATCCGTGGAAGTGGGCATCGTGGGGTGATGTTGTGAAGGGTTCCAAATGTGGGCAGAAGTGGGAATGGTGGTCTGAGCAGAAGCCACAATGGTGGTCGCCATGTGAGTGGTCGTCTGAACACAAGCCGAAATGGTGTTCACCGTGTGCGCAGCCGTTGGGATGGTCGCATCAATGGTGGTAAACAGTAAACTTGACCTAAGGTGTGCTTACACCGACGCTTGTGATAAAGTCTCCGCACACCACAATGGCGAAGGAGCTGGCTGGCAATGTGCAAGCCCTCTTCTACCTTTATCTTGCCTAGGTCTCTTCAGGAATGCTATTATTCCTGATTCTTGCTTGCAGCTGCTTAATATATGTTTAGATACCAATACATGAACCCACAACGGTCTTCTCTTTGGGGTTTTCTTTTAATTTNCTGCTTAATATATGTTTAGATACCAATACATGAACCCACAACGGTCTTCTCTTTGGGGTTTTCTTTTAATTATACAAGATGAATTAGCGAATTAGAAGTCCTCTGTGAGCTTTCAACCAAGGGACATATTGCCTAAACTGGTGATCTTACTGCCACAAGCGTTATTTCCTTCTTCATTATTTGAAAGCCATGAGCACAGCCCTTGACTTACAGCACATTTTTGAGTGGAAATATGATCCAAGCGTGACGATTCATGGCCTGCCTTAGGCATGCAGGTATGCCTTACGGCGATGAATTTCCAAGCGGGCACAAATATTCTCCATTAGTTTAGCAAAGTGTCTGCTGGTGCGATGGCATTCTAGTTGCTGCCGTTTGGGCAAGCATTCAGGTTTACCATATTTTGCCAGTAATAAACTCAGTATGAAGCAGGTTTCAGTTT
This sequence comes from Taenia saginata, assembly GCA_001693075.2. Lineage (NCBI taxonomy): Eukaryota > Metazoa > Platyhelminthes > Cestoda > Cyclophyllidea > Taeniidae > Taenia > Taenia saginata. The sequence goes on from LWMK02000183.1 coordinate 20,713, forward strand.
AAAGTTTACCCAACTGCCTATCATTTTCTCCCGTAAATAATCATCTTCACCAAATGCGAGAGAATTTTTTCGATTGAATTACAACATAATAGTTTTATAGCAAAGATTTTTCCAGAACCTGCATCTAGTTCGCTTCGCATGCGATTTTTATAGTTGGCCGGTCCTTGCTGATTTATGCTTGGCAAAGTACAGAGACATGGTAAACGCTTCACCAGTTAAATTGACTAAGTTATACAAAAATAAAAGTTGTTTATTAGTAGAGCTGCTCAAACTAGGCCAAATTTGCGCAAGATAACTGGATCCTTGTGTTTGCTACAGCCATTTTTAATCTCCTCAATCCGGCCGTATATCATGGCGAATATAACTAGAGTACTGACATAGTTTAAGCCTTTCCGCTATTGCGTTTGTTCCTCTGGTACCATATTTTATAGGGTTACCGTAATCCATCGTTGATGATAGCTTTGGGGTGTAAATTGGCCAAAATAGATACAGTCTGAGGCCTTATTAAAGTAGCAAGAAAATTATTAAAGCATTTGAAATGAAGTTCGCTCCATACTTTGAAGGATATTTTTGCCCAACTAGCACCCTCTTGGTGTTCTCTAGGGCATATTTATTCAGCTAATACGATCTCTTAACTTTAGCGAATTTATCTGCATGATCATTTAAATTAACATGTTCTCAAACTAACACTTGGGCACAATATCGAAAATCTAACTGTAGTCGCACAAGGTCCAAAAACTCGGAGAGAATGTGCATAGCTGTAAATAGCAAAAAAATTGACGATATCTGTGATGCGACACACCCATGAATTTCCCCACTACAAAACAGAAAAAATAAGTGCATGTTATTTACCTGCGCTACTCAACAAACGCCAGTAACAATCGGGCAACATGTGGTTGAAATAATTTCAGAATAAGGATTGAAGCATCAAAAAATTAATCCAGTGGTCGTTGCGCTTGAGGCTAGTTCAGCTTATTCCTACCAACTGCTGTAAAGAACTAAAAAAGCAAATAAATCATAACCTAGTTAGAAGAGGCATTAGAAACGATTGCTGTTGCAAAAACTGTTGATGAGAGAACTACTTACACGATTAGCCTGCATGCCAAAACAAATGATATGGACCTATCACACATAGCTTATGAACTCTCAGTCGTTAGTCTTTCCACCACCTTGATGTTTTACTTCGTCCACATCAGTACAAGTAAAGACGTCTTTGGAACACAAAAGCACTAGACAAAACTATCTCATTCCAATACAGCGAATTGCCATGCGCCGAGACATGTTTTAGCTCTATTTGCTCTACCACAGGTGGTCGATGGGACCTGCGGAGATCCTAAATCCGAAGGGTCTATTGTGCCCTTTGAGCCTACAAAACGCCTCACCATTTAAATGCAATCAAGTGATTGGATTTCTGAACAACTTCAGTCAACCTAGAGGCGAGAGCGTGAACAGTGAGATGACATGTTGTATTTGAGAGCTTTTTGCTTCCTATGCTCCAGACGTCAAAGCTCGACAGGATTGACATAATGATAGCTAATGCCGTTAATTTCTGAATAAATTCTTCAAATAGCTAAAGGGATATGTGATGTATAGTGCGTTTGGTAAAGTATTTAGTGTCAACGCCATTTTAGAAGTGCAAAGATGATTGGGCTAATTGTGGAAGAATTTAGGTCTTGCCAGACACCATCATGCCGAAAGCATTGAACAGCATGGATAAAAGCTGGTTTTGGTTACTCATTGCCTAATTTGTTCCGCTAAGCAGAGCTGATTCCATTCCGATGCCCAAAATTTTAACGCAGACTAATCCGTCTCATGTGACTACCATGCAGAAGCCTTATGACCCAGATGAAGCTTTTGCCTCAATAAATAATAACGACGAACTCTGCGCCTTTGATTTTGCGGCATTATGATCCATAATTATTTTGAATGTTAGATTTGATGAGGTCTCTGAATAATTTAATACCTAAATAACGCTGCCCATACATGTGAGACAAATGGGAAACCATTAACCAGACATAGTAACAACTCAATTAGTAGGTTTATCACAATTTCGATTGCCACCCCCCATCCCTGTTAGGTTACCTTCACAATGTCTAGCATACATTTGTTAAGTGGGTGGAATCTTCATGCCATTGAGAAGCGACCCGTGTTCCTCCCTCGCGTGTGGCTATTTGCGGGGACGAACCTACAGCCGAGAGTAGAGTCCTTAAACATGCCTCAGGTGATAAATCGTACTTAAACAACATTCACCAACAACAACAGCGATTTTTTTGTCTGAATATTCATTTGCGTGCCCTATATGGCGTGCAGATCATGTCCTAATTTCTTATGTCTGAAATAAAGCCAATCGGACCCGATTCCAGCAACTTACAAAGGCTGCATGGATGCGTCTTATTTTAAATAATTACAATGAAGGCACCGTTCTCTTGGCGATTTATTGGACTCATTCTCCAACATTAGTCAGCCATGCAGACTTCACAGCTGATTTCTTCGCACTTCAACCTGGGTTTCGTTCCACACACAGAAGCAAATGGAACGGGATATCTATTCAAGAAGCAGATAATGTGCGTGCACTCGTTTTGACATCTCGCGCACTGTCATTTGTGGATCATGACGTACCCCAAAGGCCTTGAAGAAGCGGGGAATACGCATTTTCAATTCGCACAGCTGTAGGTACTATAAATGCTGCCTAACAAGTGGAGCAGCATTAGGAGAGGAATAAAGTAGCAGCGGCTTTGACGTAGTTAGCGGACTTAGCAGCGGTTGCAATGGCTGTCACGATCTGCGAAGCCAGGGTCGCCGACTGAGCACACACATTCTCTTCCCACCACCAGACTGACCAGGGGATTTGGTGTGGCATAATGACGAGACTACTAAATGCGATGTAGTGTTGACTGAATCTGCGAAATCCAGTTTAAGGTGGAAGAGTGTATTCATTTTTGCAAATGTGTTTATAAAAGTTCGTACAATTAATGACGGTATTGAAGTTGTTATGTCACTGTAGCTTATCGCCACCCAAAGTTTAGACATTCAAGTCCTATATGAAGAACTAATGGGGTACATAAAAATGACCAAAGCTGTACTAATGAGTAGAATACGGCGCAACTTGTTATTGTGGAGGTGATATTTAGCTTATAGAGGAAATGAAGATCTTGCGTCCTCAAGAGGGCTACTTTGAACCATCATTATCATGCTCCTAGTTAGCCACTCGGTCGCTTTAGTCTTTGCATAGCAGTCAAGTTTAAGTGCTAATCGAGAGCAATGAAATGAAGCTGTTTGAGAGGGACAGCAGTGATAAATATTGTAGATTTGATTTGGTTGTTCTGTAAAGTGTCTGGTTCTTAATTAAGATTTATAATATTTTATTTGAGTGATTTCGTTCAGCTGAGGCATTAAGGTCGTCTCTGAGATAAGCAGATTCCATCACTGAATGCTTACAGCTTCCAAACAATTCTTACACTTGTATTAGCTAAAACACTTAAAAGAGCTAGTATCGGATCCTTTTAGGGTCTCTACAACCCATTCGACAATTGCTAACACTAATANAGGCATTAAGGTCGTCTCTGAGATAAGCAGATTCCATCACTGAATGCTTACAGCTTCCAAACAATTCTTACACTTGTATTAGCTAAAACACTTAAAAGAGCTAGTATCGGATCCTTTTAGGGTCTCTACAACCCATTTGACAATTGCTAACACTAATATCCCTTTCCTTTAATAATTAAAATGGGTACATCATGCGCATCTCGATAAAATCAGACTTGAAGGCACTTGCTTTCAACCTTTGAAGGTAGAGTAAATCTCAAATTATTCGATCAGAAATGTAACAAGGAATACCACTACGAGAATTCCATTAAATCTTTATGATATTCTCTAGGTTAATTCTGCGTCAGCGTGACTTGCGACTCATCTTCCAATGGTTCTTATGAAACCCTTACACTCACTTAGTGTAGCAGATAAACTTTTAATTAAAGGAAATGTCCAGAGTGCATATGATCCATGCTTCAAGCAGCACATAGAAAAACTGTCCTCCCTAAATTTGCATATTATTTACTCGTATTTTTGTAAAACCTATCGCCATCAAACTCGTATTTTTGTAAAACCTATCGCCATCAATTGCAGACGGCGAGGTCATATTACTCTTTGAAGACGCAACAAACAGTCCATGGACCAAATTTAATGCTTAACTTCTACTTTTTGCATCTGTTTTAAGACATCTAAGGCAGACTTGGTCTCTACTTGTGTGCTGTGAAAGCAATGGGAACGCAGTTTGCTGTAATACTTTAGCTGACCCTTCACAGTTTGCTGTAATACTTTAGCTGACCCTTCAATTTGGCATTACGTACTGGAAAGCTATAACCGATGTCGAGCTCTTCCGATGCCTGGCTTAAACTGGCGATTGTGCAGCTTATTTCAAAAAGCTAATCTGCATTTTGCCCTCCTGACACTACTCGTAGGTCGTGCTCACAGTGAAGCAACCAGCTGTAAACATAAGTGAACAAGTTAAAATAATTTGTGCCCTTATAAGGACATGCGTTGCACTTGCTGCAAAGATTTACCAAATCTGAGACCGCAGTCCGGACGCAGCTATACATGTCATGAGGCGCCTTCACGAAACTCGCTAGCCTGACTCAGCCCTTATCCCCTCTGACCTCAGATTGGAACAGCCTTAGTAATCGGACGTGCTGCAATGCCACCTTGTTCGATCAAAGCAAAACGGTTTGACAGGACCCAATCCCAACCAACCAGATGTTTGTCATGGAACATCGAGATGGGTCTCTCACTAAAGTCTTGCAGCTATCGTCATGTAATGTTGAGGGTTTCTGGACAATGGTCATCACTTCTGGCCCAAAGATCAGTTTCGTTGCAACTAATGTAACAATACATTTAAACGCATTTGGCAGGCAAATGGTGAGGTTTTGGTAAGGATGCAAGATGAAGTACGTTAAAAAGGAGCACTCCTTCTTTTATTGTTATTGTCACACTGATCGCCTTTTCAGGGAAGTCTCTGCGCACTACTTTAAGCGCTAGGTCATGTCATTAACGCTGATTGGTTGAGATTACAGTGCCTACCCTTCTAATGGCTATCTTGAGTATGGGCGGCCATAGTGAAGATGTTCACCACCAATTTTAAGCAACCAATTGAGGGTATTAGATGGGCTTTAGGGCAATTTACTTTATTCTGGCTGGTTTGGGCCGATAGCAGCGATCCCCCTGTTCATCGTTGCCTTTTCTCCCCTAAAGCATTCCAAGAGGCTTTAAGAAGTGGTGCTAGGTATTTATTTAGAGGTTCGCCTCAACCGCGTTTCTGCTGTTGAATCGTTCTCTCTTCTCACATTAGCACGGACTGATGGCATGACACATTTGCAAATTTTAAATTTATCATGCCTTTGACGGGGATATTCACTGATATCGCCGCGGTGTCAGCGCATGAGTTACCCCCTCATGGTCCTCTAATATCCACGCCAACACAATGCCTAGCTGATTCTTCTCAGTTCAACAATAAGTGCTGCAGTCCACCCTGCTCGCGTTGGCAATTTGCGGCAACGATGTCATCGATTTCGTCGCCTGTTTTGCTGCTCAAAATACCATTCTCACCTGACCACAATCGATATCCTTTGAGACGAAGGATTGCATTTTGATGCGACTTTAAAAGAGGTCCATCAACAGCAATTTACAGGTTCAATAAGCAAATTCGCCATCGAAACCGAAACACCTTAAAATGAAGGATATGTTGGGAATGGCATGGACTATATTTGATTCGGTCCCTCATGTGGTAAACTAAAGCATGTTAGTCCAATGAGCAGCCTCATCTATCAGGCGCGCAATGTCACTTTAGTAGAGAAAATATAGTGGAGTGTGAAAAGTATGCTCTTTGTATCATTTATCAAACATAAAGTGTCTGGCGGTTCAGAAAACGATCACCTTGTGTGGATGGCCTAGGTGCATTTGGTGCTGAAAGAGGCGGCAATTTTGATTATTGCCCTAAACTTCTTTGTTCATCTGCCATAAACTTCTATGTTCATTAAAGGAAAATATTTATTGCTTAACAGCATATGAAATCGAGTAAACTGCATGCCGGTGAAATCGGAACGGAAGAAGAAAGCCTCATCAACCAGTCTTGAGAGCAAAGGCCCGCAATGCTAGAAATTAGACATTCTTGTCTCTGCGTTGCTCTTAAGACGGTGTTACTACGGAAAGCGACCGACTTGGAGNGAAATTAGACATTCTTGTCTCTACGTTGCTCTTAAGACGGAGTCACTACGGAAAGCGACCGACTTGGAGCATGGTCGAATGCATCATGTTGTCTAATGCATAACGAATACTCCATCGTGATTCCGATGAGGCCAGAAGCGAATGCTACACGAATTGCGTCATAAACCTCCGCTTCATGAAAACGAGATCAAGTTGTTATGAGGTCAGCCCTGTCTGACTCAGTAAACTTAACATACTGCATACGGGCGACTTAGTGCTCCAAAATCTGAAGCAAACCAGCAGCGTATTCTGCATTCGGATCGGATGATACGCAAAGAGTGAGGTGAAAACTGTTTACTTTTATTACTGCTGTTTATTCTGCCATGGCCTTCGAGTGCGAGTGCACGACCGCTTCAACTAGGGGTTTTTATGGAAAAGAGAAGACGAGATCTCACCCACTAGAACATATGTCTATTTTAGGTGTTTTCATTTTTAAAATGGGTTTTTCTGTCTTGCATATGGTGTTATCACTAAACTTTTTAGCCTTTCCGGTGGCAATGGGGCAGCCGTATTTGCTTCATGTTGTGGACATGGCAGTTGGCTCCATAGTTGGTGAATTTTAAATAAATGAACCTCCAAGCAACCGCCTGATCAACACCAATGCTATGTAAGAAGCCAAACCATTGTCGCCTTCATTGCCTTCAGCCACACCACTTTCTTTCAGGAATTACTTCCTACTGAATGGAATTCGGTGGTATAACTTAACAACCTGAGATGCTCGGTATGTTAGGGAGCGGCATTTCAGTGTGTTGGTGGAATTCCGAATTGCAAGTGAAAGTGGCGTTTGTTGCAATAAAAAGGTGTCGCTCCTTACAGTAGTGTTTGGCTAATGAAGTGCTTGTCCTGTGGCATGCATTCTCGTTATAAAGCGTTACAATTGCTTCGCATATATGAGCTGATGTTGACTTCCGCATCATGTCCATCACCTCTGCTAGACTGCAACGGTGGTGGCGGTGACCATACGTGAGCATGTGAATGTATGAGAGGGTAGAACTGAAACATTGTGTGACAAATACACTTGAAGCGGTTAAAAGGAATGGCTGATCCTATATGTAAGCTGAACTAAATGAACGTGTACTGGACATCATCGCATTGATGTGCTTTTGGCTAGGATGGAGAAAGTCGGTGGTGCGAACCGAGCATAAGGTCATGAACTGTGGAGGAATTACATTACTACTCAATTGGCAAACGGCTCTTCTATTTGAATTGGATCGTGTATTTTGACCCGAGTTGATTCCTATACCAATAGCTTTGAAGTCGAGCGATCCATTCGTACACACTGCGTACTGGCGCTAGCAATGCAGCCGTGTGCGGGATATGCCCACGAAAGAGAAATGAATGGTGAAGTGAGAGAATCCAGCATCACTGAAATAAATCGGTACAAAATTGGGACAGAGAAATGCAACTCAACATGAAATATCTGTCATTATGGTGGCAAAGCGTTCCAGACCTCACTTGATAGCACGGGTACCCATAATGGGAACGAATAATCGTATTTTGAATCGATCGTTTAAGAATTAGCCGAAAGATAGGCTGTTTAATTGCACGTTGGCGAAAGTAGTTGCAACGTTATGGTTTCGCATTGCATGACGATGTATCCGCCCCAGTCTGCGGGCCAGCGGTTGCAGAAATAGGTGATTTTGCAGTGAAATCTCTACCGCAGTGTTAAGTAAACGTAATTAAAATCATAAGAGAAGCGCGCGAAGTACCGGTTCCAATAGGGCTTTGGTCTACATAAATTCCCTACGTGCTCTTGAGTGCCCACAGCCTAAGAGATGAATTCTGTCAGCAAGGACTCAAGGCGGCCATAACACCTAAGGCCATGGCCCTATATTCCTGCACTCGGTTTAGGGGCGCCAGACTTTTGTCGGATCTGAGCCAATTATAATATTGGGTTAAGAAGGTCTCTCTTCACAGAATTCACACCCCTACCTAAAATCCACGCCCACAAAGGGCATCGTCAACTTGACTTTGTTTGAAGACAGGTGTACGCTGGTTTTGCTCGAAGCAAGTTAAGAGCGCCTCTTGGTGGCTTCGGCGCATTTATTTCTGTGCTTCAAGATTGCTGCTACCTTAGATGTGCTGAGGGCTCTGGTTAAGCAACTTAATGCTGAATTTTATTCCACAAGACTTTATTTGCCTCATATTGCTAGACATAGGGGTGAACAAGACTCCAAAGAGTCCCTTTCAGAATGCTGAAACTGCTAACTTTTATGGCCAAATATTAATCGAATCTGGAGCCGCCACTCAACAAAGCGACAATCAAAAAACACCTCTTGTGAAGCTGGATACCTAGCTCAACTGGACCAAGACTGGCGAGAGAACGGCAATGACATCGAACGGACTAAGGGGACTTCTGAAGGGTTTGGATTTGGATGCCAGTGATAACCACATCAGCCCTACAGCACTTCCGTTTAAGACTAAAAGTGAATCGGAGAAGACAAGAAACAACCTATTCGTGCATTTACGCACCTCCCTTAGATAGACATAACACGGGCACTCTGTGCGCACACAGATTGGGTTGTGGGTGTGTAGGAGCAAATATTGCAGACGTGAGGGGAGATGAGATAACCACGGTTAGTAAAATTACCTGTTTACTAACGGCTATGACGCTTCAATCGAGACAGGCTTAAACATGCCTCCTCGTGGTAAGAGTGCATGACCCGATTCACATTGTCACCGCACCCACGTTCACCAGCACAGGCCCATGCAGGTAGGGTGTGATGGTTTACATGGTCTAGGCATGTCGCCCGGCGAAGCCGATCTCATTAGACCACTACTAACTACAGCGTCTCAATATGCACTTTGCTGACAGAAACGCAAGTTATAGAGCATGCTAATGAGGATTGATGTAGTTGAACCAGATGATTGTGCATTACTTTATCACAAGCGTCACCACTGCACTGATATTTGTAGTCCATGTGCTGTGTCTGACAAGTAGTACGACTGCACGGCTTTTATTAACATTTGCACCCATGGAGTTCAATTTATTAATCATGCCCATAATGACGGATACACAATAACATCCTGTTCCATAATTGGCTGTCGTAACCGCTATCAGTTGAATACTGGAATAATTGACACGTTTAAACCTGAAGAATTAATATTCGTCCGGTTTAAATAATATTTGCGCAGATTAGTAACTACGAATACTTGGCAAAAGGGTTAAAGCACGCATGAGGCATCGTACAGTGACTGAAGTTGAAGAGCATTCATTCTCACTATGTCAGGGCCAGCAAATAAGTTAACGGATGGCCAGAAACAATGCAAAACTCTAGCAGTTACGAAGAACACAGCAACCACGAATGAGGTAGGCGGTAGACCACAAGTTACCATCATGGGGTACATGAATGCATGCAATCGTGGGACTGTCAACATAGATGTCATCCAGTAGCAACATTTGCCAATAGCGGGCAGGCGACTAAGTCGTCTGGTTAGGCAGCAAACATCATTCAGGCCAATCAAATATAGCCTCGGATCTGCAGGTACTGAGGCTCGAAATGCTATTTCAATAGCGACCCTAAACATGAGTAGCTGGATAGGGCGATGCTTCCTATGAATTGTCTGCAAAGTAAGGCAGCGAACAAAATTCATGCTAATACCAGCTGGCTACACAGACAGCGCTATGGTTTTGTGAGAAATACACCCTTGTACTTTATACTAAACAGTAACTGGAAACATGAGGTTACAAAGTGAGTGCTGGCGCGTGCAAAGTTTCGAATCACGAAGGAACATTCGCCAGATAAAGCCATGCACCGATAAGCCGTCCTGAACTTCTCATCACCAATTCTTGACGGTTCAATACAAGCTGTCAGGTACTAAAGGAACAAGGAAACGGTTTAAACCATTTTGAGACAAGCAACAGATTTTACGTCAAAAGGTCCATTCTAAATCAGCTGTGGCGGATAAGAACGTGACCCCACACCCAATGTTAGCTCAGTCTTAATCTAGAGGCTGATCGGATACCGCTTGCAATTGGAGGTACATTCATAGAAAGTTCAAACTTTACAGAAATGCAGCTGAGATTTTATTGAGATCTGTGAACTAGGATGCGCAAGTCACAAATTATAGGTCTTGTTCGCTTAACCGAACAGAAAATAGTGCAGAATTTCAACGCCTGCATTACAACGACAAAACACTCGTGAGAAACTGACTTACGGGCTGTGAAAGTCAATTATGGACAACCCACACGATGAATGCGTGCCGGAACCCGTAAGACTCGTGTTAAGCTTTTAAGCCGATCGGTGTTCACCTGTTTATGACTACTCCAGCCTTCATTGGATGGATGAAATGTGACAATTAATAAGGAAGGCAATCCTCTATTCTGTGCACATAATTAATGCCCAGGCGCAATAGACAGCGTCCACCCGTCCAAAGCAAACCCTTTTAATGGCCCTGACTCATGCTCACGCGACCAAGCTAAAAAAACACATTACACCGTGCACAACCTTGAACCAACACCTTCAATCAGGCGGAATTTGCAAGGTTGAAGATGGATAGAAGCATTCAGTGTGCGCGCCTTATCGGGGTCAGTCGGAATCTCTCTGCGGGAACGTTAATGCATACACTCATCTGAGTGTTGTCTGCAGCCCTCTTCATTATAATATTTCTTACATTCCTCATAATCCTGGCTAAGTTGCGAAAGTAGAAAAACTGGACCTACTTTTGTTATCATATCGTTGGCTTCACGAGGAAAGAGAAGAATCTATATGAAGGCACGACTTAGTCACTGCACTTTACTACCATGCTCCAGAAGGAGGGATGAAGAATCATTACTGCAAAAGGAGTTACCATTCATTGGGATTCGGTAATCCCTACAAGGAATCTCATGTAGTTTTCTGCATTTATCTTTGACTCCCCCGTACTTTGTGTTGTTTCAACAAATATTTACGTTTTGATATTAAGAAACAGTCTAAGCTGCAAAATTATTTAAAACATTCACCATGATTTGACAAAACTCTGCTGAACCACTTTAGAATGTGATAAGGTTGTAGTCGATGGGTCGCTTGGACTCTACCATATGATGGCGTTCTGCTAAGAAAACTAAAACAGCTTGTGCTAGGAGCTAGATGAGTCGTAAAGACGTGCTCTTATGAGGCAGGATAATGATCCACTGGTTTGTAGAGCAAGGATTTTTATGGCACTGCTTGTAAAAATGATCAGGAAATAAGGGTTTAGAAGAAAGTCCAACAGAATCAGGCCAAAATTCAACTTTGCAACGAGGTGTTTTCGGAGCTCTAGATGCGCATATAACAATACATTGTTTGGGCTGACAAATCTCTTGAGTTACCTGAGTAGACCCATGTTGTATATGCCATTCTCTCTTTCAGGAATATTTGCTAATGAGAATTGTAATGGAGGAATTAAGATCTATAATTTATTAATGGGTCCAGGCGACTCTGTCGAAAAAAGAGGGGTTTGCGCTCATAGGATCCTCCTATTTTTCAGCCTTTCCGATACGTCAACAACATTATCTAGAAAGATCTTTCAGGGCTCATTTTTGCATTTCCCGGCCTGCAAAATTCATAGTGATGATTGAGGTGTAAATGCAGAAACAGAATTGACAGCTCACTGCCATATATTACTCGGGGCTTATAAAATGCGTGATGCTGCTGTAGTTTCCCTAATCTATGTTTGCAGGAGCTCTTGCACCTCACCAAAGTGGAGAATTGGGGTGACCGGCCCTCTCCGAAATAAGAAGAATGCAGCATCTGTGCGGCTGAATGAGAAAGAATCTCGCAGATTAGGAAGGAGAAGCAAGAGAAGTGGAAGAGAATGTAGCAATATCAATACCTAATGTCTGTACACAGTGAGTTGCTTTAGAACATTCTTTAATGAAGCGCTGCCTTCTTGGTTTTCTCACTTCTCCCGTTAGCCCATTAGTTTATGCGTTTGCCCATACCACTTTCTACAAAATTGCCGCATACGCGACCTAAGGAAAGTGCAGAAAACTATATGACGGGGAAGGAATATGAAACCAATGTGCTTGCTGAGGACATGGTGTTATTTGTTGGTACGAAGCTAACAAACGAAATTGGAGGAATACAAAGGAAAACCCCGAAGAAATCATGCAATGAGGCAACGTGACCTACTCCTAACTTATATGTTCTACGTATACACATTGATGGGCGTTGAGCTAGAGAAGGAGATGAGTTGAAGAATAAAGCGGTCACCAAATGCCGAGATAAATAGAAGAGAGGTAAAGTCGATGAGGGTGAACTGAACAGCAAGATGGATGATAGTGCAATATTTAAAAGCACTTTACACACCTGGGAGTTTGACACTTTGCAATAAACACAAGAATTTCAGCAGCTCGGACATAAAAAGCGTGGCCCCGGTGCTGGTGATTTATTTTGTAGGAGTGGTGAGATGAAGACTACAAAACAACACACCTCACACAAATTAAATCCGTCTCTCACCCAGAAAATATGGCACGGAAATCTTCAGACCAAAGAGAAGAGAGGTTTGGCGGAGAACCGCCACGAGACGAAGGTGCCATGAGTGTCTACAGATGACAGAACCTTATTGGTTGCGCTCATATAAAGGAATGGGATATCAGGAGACACACATCAGATTAAATGACTTGGAGTGCAGCAAGTCAAGCAATATCGAGACTAAACCACGAACTTACCGCATTTTTCATGTGAAGTTTTCAGTGACTCTGACTCGTTTCCAATTCCTGCCTAACATAAGTTGGAGACTCGCAAACACGCCGGAAGGGCTGCTTATGATCCACAAAGAACCGGCAATTAAAGTGACCGATGGGAGGACATGTAGCACCTCATGCTCTAACCAGTGCTAGTGCTGCCATAACTCCACCCATACCAAGCTATCGTAATGCATCCGACCGCAAGAAATCACGTCATCAGAGGTGGTATCTTCTAGAGATGACTGCATTCTCAAAATATATTCCTGTAAAGTAGGTTTGAAAGCCTCATTCCCATGACTGATTAGTGGACACTTTCTTAGACATCACGCCCTTTTCCACCTCAACCAGATCAGTTGCAATCATGTCACATAACCATCCTTTGGCACCCTAACACCCACTATGGGACCAAGATCAATCCAGACAGCAAGCATGTGAGGCTGAAATCGGCTCTTGTCTCAGTCATTCCATCATATACTCCCACGTATTGCACACACGCACGCGCGCATGTCGCACCGCCTCTGCTCTTACTCACAAGCCTTGGCAAGTAGTCATCCACATCGAAGTCTTGTCCGTCGCACAAGCTAGCACATGGACTGCACCGAATTCTGGCCACTTTGTGGTACTCAAAGAAATCCACTACTTATACTCTGCAGCACATTGAGCGACAATCAACACTACGTGTAGACGCAGGTGATTCAAACATCACGTTGCTGCCAATTCATGCGAACCAGCGCAATTCAAGTGCATCAATTCGCCCAATCATTCTTGTCCAACTACTAATGCACCAGCTATCAGCAAAATGCACTCTTAAAGAAAGCAAAACAGGACAACGCTTTGTTTGCTTCAATTATTTAACGAACCAAATGACACTTGGGAGACCACTTGCAGTAGCAGTGGTGAGGTCAGTGGCCTGGTTAAAGGCAGTTTACCTAGGGACTAGCCAGTCACAAATCACACCACCTAGAGTGCGAACACAATTGCAGAAGAGTGAAGGCATTGTAAGCATTGAAATAATTGATTGGTGGCAGATTTGATGTGCCTACACCAACCTAAAACAGAAGTTTAGATTACTAGCATCCAGTAAGACAGGATGGAAAAAGGCCAATGACTTGACTGCACCGCACAAAATCCTCGTAGTCGCTAAGAGCTCAACCTTCGGAACTTGGCGCTTGTGCCCTACTGCAAATATGTCACCACTTCCACGGTTTGTAGAGAATTAACAAACATGGTGTGTGTAAAAGCTCAACGCTTAGTTCCTGCTACAATTTCGCTCCCACCTAGAGAAGCAAAGCAAATGTCCCAAGACGGAAATCAGTCATTCACTTGAGCAATCAGCATCTCCCGCAGTAGTGTTCGCGGGTATGAAAACACGCATATGCCTCCAGCCGATGCTACACTGGTAGCAAAGGGTGGCAAAGAAAGCAATGATTTTATTAGAGCCTGGATATGGCGCGAGCTCACATGAAACGTGATGGTCTCGTCAAACATAATAGTTTAAGCAGGCTTTGTGTAAAGGGTCTGTCAAACTGAATCACTCCTATTTTACAACATTGAGTCAATAGCAAACTAATCATCATCACGTGCTGCACAGTCGTGAAAATCTGCTTACTGTGCAGCATGTGATGTGATTAGTTTGCTATTGACTCAACGTTGTGAAATAGGAGTGATTCAGTTTGACAGATCCTTTACACAAAGCCTGCTTGACCTACTATGTTTGACGAGACCATCACGTTTCATGTGAGCTCGCGCCATATCCAACCACGCCATGACTCACGTATAAATAGGTGGGATCCTCTCACCCACCCAGTCCATTCGCTGCGATGATGTGCCCACGGAACGGTGAGGTGCCACTTGCAGACCATGTGTCAGCTTCACACTCAAATGTCATGCTGTGCAAACGATTTAGTGATCCTGCATAATTTTGCATTGCTAGGTCTCTTTGTGATGGTCTTCAGCCTGACTACTCTCGCATCTGCTGTAACGTGTCAGGTATCCACAGACGTGGAACAAGCACAAATGCTGGAGGCTCATTTGGAAGTTCGAGAAAAGGTGTATCCTCCTGCCAGTGATATGCTACTAATGGTGCGTTTCCGCTTGATGCGGCTTTATTTAGCAGCACACCTGTCCGCACTTCAAGTTGTCCCTTGTACTAACGTACTTGGTAGTACTCAATGGTGCTCTTTTGCACTTATCCAGGAGTACTCGAATGAACTGGAACTACTAGCAGATTATTGGGCCAGTCGATGCAGATTCGAGCATCCAGATTGGAGGCAATATCCGCATTACGAGGGACTTGGGCAAAATATCGCAGCTGTCAGTGGCTTTAAGCCACCTATCACCGAAGCTGCTTGTGGCTGGAGGGGTGAAGTCAAGTACTACAGTTATTTCAACAACTCTTGCAGCTACGTGTGCGGCCACTACACACAGGTAAGAGAATAGCGTGTGCATACCACTACCAATTACGTGCGGCCTGCTTGTGAATTCGTGTGAGTTGGGAGGGTGGAAAGAGATGAGTGGAGGCACAGAACATGGTCGTATGAGGCTACCCACCATACCGCATTGATTGCCATGCTTTCTTTGTGCATAACCAGATGGTTTGGGCAAATTTAAACCTGTTGGGCTGTGCCATGCGGCGATGTGACTACATGCGACCTGAGTGGAGGAATCCACAATACTTCACTGTGTGTCAATACAAGCCTGCGTAAGTGTGAGTTTCTATAAAGCGATTGCTTGATTGGTTGACTGAAGGAATGAATGGAAGACTGCTATCTGTGGGAACAACACATCTTTGGTTTGTATCATTGTGAGAGAGGTAGTGAATTTCTTTAGAGGAAACTACCAAGGAAGACAGCCATAAACATATGGAGCCAGTTGCAGCAAATGTCCACAGGGAGACTCGTGTTTCCGTAGACAGTGCGTCAAAAGGCCAACATGCAAAAAAGTGCTGCCGACACTGGGGTTAGAGGATCCTAAGGACAGAACTCTGCCAAAATGCGTGGTCTGGAGAGAAGCCTAACGACCACTGACTAGATTGGCTACATCTGTCCTGCCGTAGTTAGTGTCAAACACCACGCCTCCTACTCATCCTGTNGAGAAGCCTAACGACCACTGACTAGATTGGCTACATCTGTCCTGCCGTAGTTAGTGTCAAACACCACGCCTCCTACTCATCCTGTCGCATCGACTTTTCCTGCTCTAAATACCAAGACATCTTGCGTTGTTGATGACTCTAATAAAATCATTGCTTTCTTTGCCACCCTTTGCTACCAGTGTAGCATCGGCTGGAGGCATATGCGTGTTTTCATACCCGCGAACACTACTGCGGGAGATGCTGATTGCTCAAGTGAATGACTGATTTCCGTCTTGGGACATTTGCTTTGCTTCTCTAGGTGGGAGCGAAATTGTAGCAGGAACTAAGCGTTGAGCTTTTACACACACCATGTTTGTTAATTCTCTACAAACCGTGGAAGTGGTGACATATTTGCAGTAGGGCACAAGCGCCAAGTTCCGAAGGTTGAGCTCTTAGCGACTACGAGGATTTTGTGCGGTGCAGTCAAGTCATTGGCCTTTTTCCATCCTGTCTTACTGGATGCTAGTAATCTAAACTTCTGTTTTAGGTTGGTGTAGGCACATCAAATCTGCCACCAATCAATTATTTCAATGCTTACAATGCCTTCACTCTTCTGCAATTGTGTTCGCACTCTAGGTGGTGTGATTTGTGACTGGCTAGTCCCTAGGTAAACTGCCTTTAACCAGGCCACTGACCTCACCACTGCTACTGCAAGTGGTCTCCCAAGTGTCATTTGGTTCGTTAAATAATTGAAGCAAACAAAGCGTTGTCCTGTTTTGCTTTCTTTAAGAGTGCATTTTGCTGATAGCTGGTGCATTAGTAGTTGGACAAGAATGATTGGGCGAATTGATGCACTTGAATTGCGCTGGTTCGCATGAATTGGCAGCAACGTGATGTTTGAATCACCTGCGTCTACACGTAGTGTTGATTGTCGCTCAATGTGCTGCAGAGTATAAGTAGTGTCACTACATGGCACGTGCTACAAATCGATTAGCACGTGTGGGATTCAAAAACTCCAATCACAGCCAACCTGAAGACATGCTCTGCTATGCGTTGTTATTGCCTGCTCTTATTTGTCCTTCTTCCCGTTATCGTTCCCGCCATTCAGACCTTCGTTACTGCCTCCCTCCCACTTTGGTTTCTTCTTGACTCGTGTCTCCTTTTCATCCCCCACTTCCGCTGCCTTCATCCTTAACTGCTCATCAGTTGCAACCCCCCGTTCCGCCATTCTCGAGATTTCGAAGTACCGCAGCAGATAGATAGCATAGAAGTTAGGGGTGATTTTTTCTACCATCCCCTTCTCCTTTTCCAACTATATCGTCTTCAGTCTCGTCTCTCTTGCTTTACTTATGTGCATCATTTCAACAGCATCACATCTGGTGTGCAGTGTGCATCACATAGAAATAGAAAGACATGATTGGCCTCTTGTAGCATGCTGTTGGAAAGAAATTTGCATTGCCTCCAATGAGCTAATTTCTCCACACTGAACTCAGCTTAATGGCCGGAATAGTGGTTAAATTAACAACACATGAAAATATAGGAGAAAAGAAAGCGACAAAAAAGGTTGGACCGCAGCTTTGTGCAGGGTTATCCAATCATCATATCGTCTTCCATTCATATGGTTCATCGTCCCCTTGCCATGCCTCAATTATTTCTTTATCACAATCAGCTGACAGGCATGTTTCTTTACTTCCACGTAAGTAATGTCGTACCTGATGAGAGTGAAGGACTAGTCCAGGCGCAGCACTGCGAATAGGCACCACAAGCGTCCATTTTTTAGCTGTGTGGAAATATTTATGGGAATGTCATCGATTTCTTTATTTAAATTTATGGCTTTGAGAATGTTCATTGCAAAACAATTGCTTTTATGGCTCTTACATGCGGTTACAAGCACTGAATAAGCGGCGGCAGCAAAAGTAGCAGACACACTGGAAGCACTGTAGCACGGTACTCGAGACTATGCCTCACCAGCTCAGACTAGATTGCACTGGAAAGTCATGGACTGGAATGGCCACCTAGGCTAGATTATAAGAGACCTATAAAAAATATGTTAAGATGTGGATTGAGAGGGCTAACTAGTCGATTGTACATGCCTCACATTCAGAGGCGCAAAGGGAGTGCATTGGTTAACGTGGCTTGCCTTTTACTCTATTATCTAGGTTAGTGCGATTAAATTGCCACGCTCTAGTACTTCGTGCACGAGAGATGGTTAGCAGTGTTGTTGGCGAAATAGTGTGTTATAACAAGTGTGGTGGAGGAAGGAATGTTGCCTGAGAAGGCAGTTGGATTGGGTGGAACTTTCCATGATTTTTGCAACGCCTTCAGCAGATGGCAAAGCTAGGGGAAAGAAACTGTGATCTACATACAATCTGCTGTCTCCGTCTCATTCAGGTGATGCCCCCTAACAGCTGGAGCCGTGTTATCCCCATGATCGTCATTTCGTAGTACAGACTGTCCCGACTTTGACATGTATCTACTTGGTCGCGATCCCACTGTCCACCAAGCCAGGTAGAAATCACCCAACGCAGGGAAGTGTACCAGTAGAGTCTTAGTGATCCCGCAAGTCTTGGACAGCTAGCCAGTGGATACAGCCTGATGGTGAGTCTGAGTAACTGAGGGATGCTGGAGGCGCCAAACTGCAGCCAGTGTCCTTGCCTCCCGAGTGGGTATCGGTAGTGCACACCATTCGAGAAGGAGTGTGCAAGGGTGTCAACCGCTGAAATGTTTCAAGCAGCCCTCGCCTAATAATTTTAGGGTTTGCAGCTCCTAAAGAAATTTGATCCACTTCAAAGTTTGTGTGCGGCCTGAAAACAAGGCTGTCGTTTTACGCGGCATTCGCCGACTGCGCCTAGCATCGATTCGTTTGTAATCAGTGCTCCAAATCAGTCAGTAGACAGATGCCATTTCATTAACCATCAATTATTTTGGTTTATTACCTCATTCTACTCGCTTCTCGTCAGTAGCATGCATTGCGAACCTTTGAGGTTCGTGAGTAAGGATAGCGTGCAAAGGAGTGGCAAATGCTGCTGCAAGTCTAAGTGCAATTTTAAACTCTGCTTGCGAACGAACATGAAATTAGCTACAGCTAAAAACGTTTGTGACATTTTATCCAGCTTCCAACAAATGTGGGGGCACTTGCGTTGCCTACAGCGCGAGATGGAACGCAGCAAGCATATGGCACATCAACACCGACTTCTCTTAACCGCAGCCTGCAATTGGAACGAGGTCAAGCATCGTTTGTTGGGCTTGGTGGTGTGAATGAAAGGCACATGTACTGCCCATGGGATAAAACGACTGACTGCTGGGGTGAGGCAATTCTTGTGTATCACCAGTTGGCTATGTTTGAGAGGTGGCTTTCATGAGAAGGTATGTCACTAGATAGCAAGACCAGTAGTTGAGAGAAAGGAACCCTAAAACAACTTTTATTGCGATGTGGCTGCCACTGTGAATGATATGCATATGCGGCTCTACAAACCCACGTCTGCATGTGTCGGTATCAGCATCTTGGTCAAACTAAACCAAATAAGACTGAAAGGCTGGCTGGGATCACTGGATCGACAGCTTAATAGACGGTTGGACGATCGGAAGCAATATTGAAGTATGGAGGATATACACAAAATGCCTAGCCACTCTCACCTTAAGTTAGATCTTCATGTGTCCATTGACTAGTTTAGGCCCTTTCGATATAACCGAGCATTACGGCGAGGCTGAGTCCTTTTGCCCTAATTGCTATCCCTGATTCGCATGTCACCTTACTTACGTGGCCATTGAATAGCCCCACCTTCCATTTGTATGACCAAAAAGGGCGGAGCAGGAGTACCTAAATAATCCGTAAAACATGTTGAAACTAACCCTGTCGTTAACCAGTCAAAGATGTGCTGTACGGGAAATGGTCGACAGTGTTACCTTTCAGTCAGCCGCATCATTTCCAACTACTCTCTCTGTGGAGTCGCTGTGAAGTTTGTGCAAAGTTCCCTTGAGGCACAAATGAGCTAAGTGTCTGCCGGTACCGTCTCCTCAGCATGTCACCAGGGCGGAACTTCAAATCTGCACAGAAGTAAGTAATCTCTCATTCGAATACGAAGTTGTGTCTCTAAGCGCCATTCCACAGCCGCTACATCGGAGGCTGTGTTCAGGTAAATGCCATCAGTACGGTGGACCGATCGCATCTATACCACTAGTCAGCATGACTCATTGCCTTTGCTGGAGTACTTACAAAATTTCTAAAGGCGATTTGGATGCCAAACTTTGTAATCTTAACTCCGAACCATTACAGTGGTTAGTTTCATGATTATGTTAGTAGTGAAGCCTAACCCTGTACTGCTCATCACAATGAGGGTTGAGTCCATCGTTTCCAAGGCTCAAGAAGGCAATAGTTGGTCGGTAACTGATTGAAGAGGTCACTGTCCTACAACAGGAGACCTTACTCTTCCACTCTGGCATCGCATTATATGGAAAGGCCATCATCAGAAACGCGTCGCTAAAATAGTTGTTCTGATGTATTTTCGTATCTATTCTGAGTCCATTGAAGATTAAATGATATCAAGGTGGATTGAAAATCCAGCGATCAGTAAATAACTAGGTCTACAAGAACTGCCTTTTAAAGCCGACCGAATTACGCAGATGAGCAGACGAGCAGCCTTATAGCGACTGAACAATGTCTAGAATGAGTGGTAAAATGAATGCTTGGGTTCGCAAAACAGGAGTGGTCACGGATTTGTGACAGATAAGAGGGCGAATGGACCTGCTGGAATGCATAAACATGAGCCTAGTAAAGGAAGCCAATGCTGAAATAACCGCCGATACAAGTTGGCAAATAAGTATGGTGTTGTGGAGAGGAAGGCGATGAATGGGCAAGGAACACACCATCAGCAGTGCAAGGATCACATTAACTGGCATTGGTCCCAAATGCAACACCAAGGCTCTAACAGTCGAACGATGATTACAAGCATGAGGCACGTAGTCGTAGTTAGGCGATTAGTGATGCTGGCATCAAGGACTTCAGCACTCATCGCAGTTGCCATCACCACATCGGCCTCAAGATAATTTGTAAAAGCACAATTTTGTTGCAATGCTACATTCAATTGTAAAGTGTGTCTGCAATGCTTCATATGCTCTACCCCGACTGCTAAGGCATCAACTCTACGTGGCTGGCTCTGTTCAGCCGGCTGTGCACACTCCAGCACAGTTATGCTGACATCTAGCACAGTGATTGTTTAACAAGTCAACTTGTGAATGTTTAGCCTACTTACGTTTGTGCCCATTCTGACATTTTTGCAGGTTTGATTAGTAAATCGCCTACCACCTTGTCGAACAATGCGAACGGGCACATTACAAATACAGCAAGAGAGGGCGCAGCGTTAGTTGCATATCAGTGGGTTGCGAAGTGACTGAAATGAGTTCTTTTGAGCACCAAAGATTTGAATCATCATGGCTCCATCCACATGACTTGTCTAATCAACAGGACTTCGGGGTTAGTGGTCATTTACCGACTGGTGGTTTGCCATGGCCGGTACGACGAAGGCGTGCATGCATGTGCGATAAGTGGCTCGACATCAATGAGCGCCCAACATTGGATGGACACAGTCTCGCACATTCACTGCCTCTGTTAATCTTTGTTCTGCAATGAGTGTCGAGGCATTTAAAGCATAACTGTAGACGGTTATAGCCAATCAGGCTAAGGTAAGTATCGGCGTGTTGCTCTAGAAGGCGTTTAACGGTCAAACATGCGAGTGGGAATCATGAGAACACGAAAATGAACTTTTCGGAATGGTGTTAGCTTTGGCACCACTGGCGCTAATTATGGCACATGCTTCGACGAAATGAATTCATACTTAGCTCTGAGCAGCACGTTGAAGTCAATCTTTGGAGGTCCATCTAAGTATTCGCAAAACCTTAGCCTGCGTGAAGCGGGGAAGCGAAAAGAAGGCAGAGCACCTAAAAACTAGCAGGGCTAATGATTTTATTTGCTTGTTCACTCTTTGAATGCTCAAGTAGTTTTGCATCGAGGTGGCTTGACCTGCGTTGCCTTTGGTCACGAGGTCGAAGTATATCCACTTAACTCCAATTTTAGCAAGTCCGATTTGCGTACAAGAAAATGATTATTAGTGTAATCAACTGCGACCTTTGTCTTGGGATTGCCACTTTATTGCATCTGCATTTGCTTTATCTCGAAGAAAAGTCGTCTCAATTTTGGATGGCAATGTGCGAATGAAAGTGAGTAAGATTGGCTGCTGGATGGGTTTGCACCTCACTATCTTAGCAATTGATTCGCCAACAGCGGCACTGTGTGCAGCATTGTATACCCACTGGGGAACCAAGTTGAGATCTCCATAGGGTGTTTATTTGGAGGTGAGAGATGTACCTTGACCGTGTGCTATGCGAGTTTGGAAGGCTTTGGAGAAGAGCATGCTGCCTTCAGATCTCTTCTGTGGAGAGCCTTTAGCAAAGATGAAAAGGCGCGAACGCACTAGCCTCTGGCGCCACATCCAACCTGAAGTTGCTATGGCACCGTTGTTTTCTGAGCCAACTGACACGACACTGCAGTAGACCATGCAGCACGCCGCATGCAACACGTGCCACTAATCGATTTTCACACATGCAATGGGGAAGACTTTAATCATATCAACGCTAGAAATGGTGTTCATCGCGATTCTCTGGTCCATAATCCTTTCCACGACCCAGTTCATTCCATGCCTCCCTCTTCCGCTACGTTTCGTTCTGGCACTATGTGCCCTTTAATTTTTTTCGCCAACCCCCTTTCTCCGTTTAAAGAACGCCAGTGGACCAATGCACAGGGTGAAGGCGGGATTCGTAGAAAGTAAGGGTGAGTTCTGCCATTACCCTCTCTCTTCACCTATCAAATTACCTGTCTTTTATGCTCTTTGTTCATTTTTACGTGTCTGCGAAGTATTTATTTCGATAGTAGTACTTTTGAATGGGCGCATTAAGAGAGGTCTGTGTGCCAATAGTAAGCATCACAGCATTAGCTAATTAATAATTTATAGTTGACTATAGCTCAGCAATTATTGCGGCGGTTGTGCAAACGCGGATAGATGACCGAATGTATGAGTAGATGGTTTGATGTAGGAATTTATGGAACTAATAAAGTAGTATTATGCAGCACTTCCCACATCGAACCACAAACTCCACAGAGACATTAGAACTTAGTAGCGTTTTGTTTTCCTGCATTCGCTTCCCCATTGCTGTCTCCGTTTTCCATTCCATTCTTTCCGTCCACATCACTCCAACCCTTCATCCCTTGTAGTAGTGTAACTACTTTTCTTCGCTTATGCCGAGGAGGTCGAGCCGCCCTTACTCTCCTCTCTAGTTGAAAGCAAGCATTATCGATGGCGCAGAATCAGAAACGCCCACAGACAACCTGAATTTGCTGGTCCTGTCGCTACACTTACGGGCGAGTCGCTCTACTCCTTACCAAACCCATGCTTTTGTCACTTTTATGCATCTTCATAATTCATGTTGTAGTTATGAAATAAGTAGCAGACGTACAGGATCAAAACCTTATGCTTCCAGTCGCTCACTCACTAGAGGCGCGTGGCAGAGGGCCAAGGTGAAATAGACTCGATTTGATAATGCATGACTTTATGTGTCTCTCTTCCCTAGCATGCAGCCAACACTGGTCATTCCAGTAATGTTTCATTCGCCACTCAGAATCCACGAGAAAGACTTAGAGGTCAGTGATGTTCTTAATTCTTTTCCTCAGGTAACAGGATTTGTCATAAACTCGAAAGGAATTAGATGCAACTCTCTCTCAGGTTCCACTCCAGTGACACCACTGTAGGTGTCTCATTATCCTCCTATCATCCTTACACTCTTTCAAAAGAGTGAGTCACACGCAATACGTGACCACGCCCCACCGCATCTTGGCCATCTACTTGGTTACCGTTAAGATTTCCTCATTGTTTTTAGTGAGGCTAGAACTAGTTCTTTCCTCGTTTCCTGTTTTGGTTTCAGCCTTGGCATTTTTCGAAGTGAATATTGCGTTTCTCCCACTCCTTCTGCCCACGAGTTAGCCCTCATCAATGCCATTTTTGGGAGTTCATCTCGTAGTTGANCCCCACCGCATCTTGTCTACCTAATTGGTTACCTTTAAGATTTCCTCATTGTTTTTAGTGAGGCTAGAACTAGTTCTTTCCTCATTTCCTGTTTTGGTTTCAGCCTTGGCATTTTTCGAAGTGAATCTTGCGTTTCTCTCATCTCCTTCTGCCCACGAGTTAGCCCTCATCAATGCCATTTTTGGGAGTTCATCTCGTAGTTGACTGCTAGTGCCAAGGGTAAGATATGAGTGAGTAAGCTTATGTGATTTTTGTGGATGAAGTAGAGGCCAAATGATGCTGCATCCATGCACACAGACTAGAACGACTGCCATTACCACGCACCGACGATATCTTGGTCTCAGCTGTACAGATGAGCATGCAACTGCATCAACTCTTAGAGCGATGAGATAAAATTAGAAGTTAATCATGGAATCTCTTGCACAATCGAGCACAATTTTTTTCTCTGCACACGCAAACTACATTGCGATGCACTAAACGCACTTTGACGGCGTTATTTTAGGGCAACATATTTCGGTGCAACTGTAAAAAATGCAAATTTTACACGGTAGTTACAGGCTTCACAGTGATGTACCGGTCGTAAGGGGCTGGATGTCCCACCCCTTTTAGGATTTTGTACTTATTTTAATTCATTACAGTAAAATGAGCATTTGTATTACTTTATCGAGCATGTGATTATAAAGGAAGTACTTTTGGTGAACCTTGAATGCCAAAAGGCCGATTGAGTCAGTTTCGGCTAAAACTTATTTCTCTCCTCTTTTACCTTATCGTGACAGGATAGGAATAATTGGAAATAGTTTCAACAGCCTGCCTTAACCTGTTGTTCCCTCGTAAATAGGAAAGCTAACACAAAGAGACCTTAGTAGTCTTGGCAAATTTAAAGCAGTCAGCACAAAATAAACAAGGGCATAGAGGGACAAGGTTTTGTAGAAGTGGTGTGATAGGATATCTTTTAGTGCCATTTTTCTGTCAGTATTCTGGATGTTCCTAGCTTAACCCACGCAAAGGAATCACTTTACTACCCAAAAAAGTAGCACATAAAATGCTACAAGAACATCAGTATTTTAAATCACGGGACAAAATTTAATGTTTCGAGTCACTTGCTCCGACGACTTTGTCAGACCTCACCAGGATAGCTAAAAGAGCTGACGATTTCTATTTTTTTACATCTTTCTCGCACCTGATTTTAAAAGTTCAGTGCAGATGCTGCATTCAAACGACATGGATGCACACAGCCTGTGTGGTTTGTAGTAGAGAGCACATTGCTACGCTGCTCGTATGCTTTTGCGTTTGCCCTTACGCTGCAAAGGTTTGCCCAACATATCAGAAGCATGAGTTAGACTTCATTAATGAGTAGTAGAATGAAAGCTCATTGAGGATGGCTGGTTGATTCCGGAGGTCTACACATATGACTTCCATGCTGTGCTATGGTTATGTTCATGCACGGCCTTGTTTCTAATCCTTTCACACTCGTTAACGTCAGCAGTGTGCGAGCCCATCCCTGTCAATGCTAACTCCGAGGCAATTAGAAATACCACTGATGTCCACCACTCTGCACAGTGGCGAGAGCGGGTGCATGGCAGATGCATTCGCACTTCGCACGGTGAGTAGTATACTGTAGATCTTACTAGAATTTGCACTTCCGTTTAGCTCATCCATATTTCCTCTCAAGATTTTTACTCAGAGCAGTTTAAGTGTAACATTAGCACTAAGCCCACGCTACATCTAGACCCCTACTGGCCTTCATAGATCAACAAAGGTGATTATCCGCATAGGTTTTAGCCGGCGTAAGACATGCATGTGATGCCTTTACACGTTCTTCAATTCATTCCCTTGATGTGCACTGTTTAAATGGGCTATTGTTGTGAAGATCCCCTACAAGCTGCAATCACGAAGTCGAATTGCATGAGGCTTTTGGCGACAAACCTGAGCTTAAGCTAAATAACCTGCATTTGCTTTTAAACATGCACCACATGCGTGGACGCAACAGGAGGTTTGAAGTTTTGACTAAAATGATAATAATGCTTAATAGCAATCATCCCTAGTAAAGCAAACAGGTAGAATACTGCACCTTGAAGTCCTTTTTGCCACCATCGCTACTGTCAGGTCGTTAGGAGTAATACTTCTACATTTTCTACGCTATAGGAATGAAGGCTAGCGAATCAAGTTATATCTACTGCGCCTATCATTTTCTCAATTTTAGAAATGACAGTGATGATAGCAAACGAAATTGAAGGGACCCGAATCCGCGATACTTTTATCAAGACCTCGTGGACCCTCACGCCTATCGGTTAGGTTGGAACATCCCTGAACTGGCTAAGATTGATGCAAATCGGATCTTTCCAAATGCAAAAAAGAAGAGGTGCTTCAGGAGAAAATGTGAAGAAGAAGAAGAATAAGAAAAGGAGGAAGGAGAAGGAAATGCCGTGTCCTGAGAATGACGAAGAGGTGGAAGTATGAACGAAATTAAATCGTAAGACAAATGACCCTAGGAAGGAGTCAGAACTGTTTAGTATGACAAAAAGACGTGTGTGATTGCTAAGGAGACACTTCTAGCACATTCAATATAATGCTAAGAGTTGTGGTGAGGATAGTTCCAACAACAGATTTGTTGAATTGGGCACTAGGCCTGCTTTTTGAAGCAGTCTGCAGCTTCACTTCTGCACTGATACCCCTAATTCAGGAAGGCGGAAAGTTTCGGCATAGTCTAAATCAGTTAAGGAATGCAGCCTCTACGTACAATGCGGCTAAGCAATCGTACTTTTTGCACTCAAGTTTTATTTGCATTGGGCTAGTTATGCAGCCCCTCACTGATGGACTTCTAATTTTGCAAGTCTGCCCTCCAAACGAATGGGGGAAGAAGGCAGTAGTGTATGCATGCGACTCAAAACAACAGTGGCAGCAGTAAGGTTTTGAGGGGAAAGTGAATTGGTAATACGTGTGGTGGTGTGTATTTGTCACACATGTGTGACGGTGCGACGAATACGCATGATGGCAGGGAAGAAGTAGTCGTTTACATAGATGATTGTCTTGTTTGAGGAAAAAAAGGAGATGGAGATGAATAGGCGTAAAAAGGTAGATAATATGCTGACAGTATTAACTGGAGAAAGTATGGAGTGAAGGCGAGAGTGTCCAACGATGATTAGTAGTAGCTGAGTTGAGAGGGAGGTTTAGAAAGCGTCAATACGTATGTACGTGCAAGTGTGAGTCACAAATGTGTGACGGCAGGGAGGGGTTAGGTGAGAAAATAGTGGAAGCCAAGCATGGTATGGTTGGAAAGGAAAGCAGTGAATGCTTCTTACTAATGTCCCTTATTTTATTAGGAAAATTTTTTTGGAAAGTTGCCATAATAGGGAATGGTCTGCAATTTATGAAAGGAGTTGAATGGAAGAAGCACGGGCGGGGGCTAAAGGAGGTTGTCTATTGATGAACTGATTATTTAAGTGAACTAAAGAGGGGAAGTAGAAGGGGTTAGGTAGGCATGGATGAGTAGGCAAGTTGAATGCATACGTAAAAGTGAGCACCCTCCGGAGGTAAAATATTGTATCATCTGGCCTACAAATGAGGTCTAACCCCTCTCGGGGGTACGCTATTATGTTAACCGATTCTGAAGTAAGGACTAACACCCATCCAGGAGTACACCATTGCCACATCTGACCTTGAAATCAGGACTAACCGCACCGGGAGTACACTATTACATAATCTGACCTTGGAATTTGGTCTGCCTCCATCCGGAAGTACACTATTGCGTCATCCGACATTGGAATGAGGTTGTCCGTAATCCTTGGTTCCACCATTGAGTGATCTGACGTACAAATGAGTTGGAGCCTATATCCTATAGTGCACTAACACGTGATCTGACGTTGGAAAGGGGTGTAACCCCACATCTAAGGCACAAACACAAGTTATAATTATGCCTTCTAGAATTCAACTCCACATAGACCGGTAGTCAGGGCGGCGAAGTGGCGTAATTTTTCCTTGGAGTCAACGCTGATCACTGTCTAGCCTTGGTTTCGACATCACTTTGCCATGATCTTCAACTGGAGTGGCACGCATCGCCACGAGGTGACGTTACTTGGCCTCGAAATCGAAGCTGGCCTCTGTGCATTCTCAATTCTGTCGTCAATGCAGGCTTTTTAGGCGCATTTGTTTGCCCGTGCTGGTAATTGAAGTAGACCAATTATCTCTCCAAGTAAAGGATGGAGGCNCACGAGGTGACGTTACTTGGCCTCGAAATCGAAGCTGGCCTCTGTGCATTCTCAATTCTGTCGTCAATGCAGGCTTTTTAGGCGCATTTGTTTGCCCGTGCTGGTAATTGAAGTAGACCAATTATCTCTCCAAGTAAAGGATGGAGGCTCTTATTGTTTTAGTTTGCTGCCTTCATTCACCATAAGGCAACTTCCTCTTGCTCTTGTTCTGCCCAGTCAGGCCTGAGGGAAGGTGTCATGTGCAGTCATTCTGAATCTCCCCCTGTGTGCGTGTGTGCAGTATTGTAGATAAAACTGACGAGAGTGGCAAGTTGTTAGGGTGGGTGTGTATGCGCCAATGCACTTTGTAGATGCTGTTATAGATTGTGTTGTGCGTTGAGGGACAATCACTTGACTGTTGTGAATGTGTGAGGGAAGGAAATGTAGTCCTCACCTTCATTTAGTAAGCATTCCCATTCTGCCTAAGCCATTGCAATAATGCCTAGCTCCCCATGTTCTAGCGCTTCAAAGAAGCGTGTCCTACCAAACCCAAATTTGTTGCGGAGTAGGAAAAGGGAAGGGCATGGGGTGTGCTACTGCTCTGTATTTTCATTTTCTTGACCTGCATGGAAATTTTAGCCTACTTCCTCCTCCTCTTCTACTTCTCTTTCCCCATGTCCCCTTCTTCTCGAAAAGTTGTACGCTAATCCAGACCCACCATAGTGTTGTGCAATCATCGGGCAATCTCGTCTCTTCTTCTCACTTAACCTCAGATATTTGCCATAGTAATGGCAAGCAGGGGAGGTGGAATACGAGGGCCACAAATAATGATGAAATGGAGCAAAAGGGTGATACAAAATGTTACCTTTGCTTGACGTTACCGACAATGGTGTGGAACTTCAATCAGGCAGAAATGTACCCGCTCCGGGGATTTTACGACATGAGCTGCTTTGAGAAGGAACCAAAAAAGGCCACGTTTGTGTGCCATTTCTGCTACCTCTTTTATTATCACTTTTCTTATTACCATTTCTCATACCCATTGGGTAGGTCATATTAGGCGAGCATCTTTCATCCACTTTTATTCGGCCTTTCTCTCCCCTTCCCTCTCAATGTTTTGCTAACCTAAACCGCCTCGTTTTTAAGTGTTTTTAGTGTCAATCGGTTCCTTCCGCTGCTAGCATCAATGGTGTGGTGAGAAAAGTGGAACTTCCTCGTGTCTCTTCCTTTTCCTCCTATTCTATTCCTCCCTCTCACATCTTTACTAACAGTTCGTCCTCTTTTCCCATTCCTCCTTCGCCTCCACCCCCGGTCCTCATAGCAACCGCCTTTGAGTGCTCTCCCTCCTCGCTGAGTGAGTGCGTGTTCGCATGTTCGAATTCATAGCCTCTAGCCCTACCTTGCCCCTCTCAGGCTTATGTCTTATCGTCCACCGCGCTAAAAGATGCAAAGAAAGAAGTGGCGACCCAGTTCCTTCGCTTTGTCACATGATGAGGTAAAGGTTGAAGTTTAGGCGGTCTTTGTGTACATTTTGATTGTTTTCATGCCAGTCGAGGGTCCCCACGATCGGTTTGAGTCTCTAGGTGAGAAAAGGAAGAATGTTCGAATGCACACAGACATTCATCAAGCGGCCAATCTACAATTCGGTGTCCCTCAAATCTCCTACCTTAACTGCGATGTCATCCTCACGGCCATGACAACGATAGATCACTAATGCTAACACCAAACCAATGACATTCAAAGAAAATGAGAGATGTTTTTCGGTAGCAATCCTACATCCTACGCAGGCATCCGTGGCAATCAACATGCCACCATTTTGGACTTCCTTCGCAGTGTCAGCCTGCATTTCCGTCAAGTAGTCTTCCACGCTTTCGTTTGCCTCTCAATCTTATTCAAAACAAACTGCTTCTCACTTGCTATGAAACCGGTAGCAGTTTTGCTAGTCAGCAAGAGAGAAACAGTGCAAATACTTCAGCATTTTAAGTGCCTAGCACTTCCTTTATTTTGCTCGAAGTCGTTGGCCCCGCTTTCGCCCTCAATTTATGCAGTTGACTTGCGGTCCTTTCGAAACCTCTGGCTGATTGTCTGCGGCAATCCGCCAAGCCTGGGACGTTACAAAGCTCTCCGATCCGTTGTTACTGGCTGCATCCTGGCTTGTAGCAGGACACTTGATGGAATCTTTTAACGGAGGAATTTCCCAAGAATTTGGCCAAACTTGTCAAAAATAGCCAATTTTGTGTTTAGAGCCAGCGCTGCTTCTCACAAGCATTTTAGCACAGGCCTCAGTTTGGCTTTCAACCCCTGAATATCCCTCATGTCGACGAGACTATCAGTCAGGTAAACCGTGGAAGCCCCGGATTAGAAGTTCAACTCATGAGGCGCTGTGAAGTTTGCTTCTCACTGCCTTGCTTCATGTCATTATGCTCTGTCTGAATTATTGCACTTCAATTCCCTGCACTGACTCCTCGGCACATACGAACCCCATTTAGCTTGACAATGCAAAGAAGAATGATGAGATTCGCTTATTTTTCATGCTAACCGGTCATGATGAAGGGCGCAAATCTCACT
The DNA here is from genome assembly GCA_001693075.2 of Taenia saginata. Taxonomy (NCBI): domain Eukaryota; kingdom Metazoa; phylum Platyhelminthes; class Cestoda; order Cyclophyllidea; family Taeniidae; genus Taenia; species Taenia saginata. Next base: position 51,514 of record LWMK02000183.1, read on the forward strand.
GCAGCTGCTACGATTTCAAACTCCTCTTTGTTGGCAGCAGAAGTGCTCAATGGAGGCTGGGAACTACACTCTTTGGATAATTGGTGCTTGTTGCATGGCTGTTATTTTGACGAATGCGTATGCAGGCTGAGGTGTTCAGTGATTTTGGCGTGAGCACATGTATCAGATCAGTGCAAAGTGGGTCAAGCTGGCATAAACTTGAAGCCGACACTTCTTGGTGATATGCTGCACACAATCATGGCAAGAGATTCGATAAACGCAAGTCGTTTGAACTTGGACCAGTCACCAAATCCAGAATCATTCAGCAGACGCAAAGGAAAGGGAAAATGAGACTAGAGTTCCCAATGTTGGCCACCTTTGTATTGCTCATCAATTGCGCGACTTTCAGACCGTATATCACAAGACATCTAATTAAATGGTGCTACACACAAGTGTTTCGGTGCGAGTTGCGTGTGAAATTCTTGAGGCATGTGCCAGTAAATACAGTGTGAGCACAGCCAAACTTGAAAATGGAATGTCAAAACCAAGTTTGGCTCACCACCAAATTACTGGGTTTGGTGAAAATGCAGTCCAGTAGCTATGGTCTCTCATCCAACGTGGTTACTAATCTCTGTTAACATTAACGGTGGCATTTCACCAAAACACATATTCGAGGTAGAGTCTCCAAGAAAAAGAGCGGTGTGAGGAAGTCGAGCAGTGACGCAAGACAGCGGTCCATTCTGATGCGTGCCACCTTGTCACGCATGCGATCATCTGATCTGCTGTTCATAGTCGGAGAGTCGTGGACCATTCAAGCGCTCCCCTTTTGTTCATGTGAAGCAACTGTTGGCTGATGTAGAGGTAGTTTTATCAAAATCATGCCATTGGTTCAGTTTTGGTGGCTGATAAAGCGTTGCTGCTCAATTCGTGCATGGAATTGCATTTCATTCAACTGAATTTCTTTGGCGTGAGCAATGATATGGTGTAGACATATTCTGTGGGCATAATATCGGATTAACGTGATGTGGGTTGAGGCCATGTGTTTTGATGGCATAACAGGGGAATGCACAACCTTTTATTTGCAAGCGCTTCGATCAACAATCATTTAAAATGATTTTCCCCTCCTCTTTGAACACATAATGATCCGCAGTGTAGGGCAATTAGAATTATGGGGAACGCGAAAATTCACACATGAGACGTGCAGCAAATGGATTTTGGATAGTTGCTTCTTAAATTCACAGTCGCCGCATCATTTCCCCTACCGTTTGGAGTNATGCATGCATTTGGAAACCTAGCCGAAGATATTTATGCAGTCCGTTATCTTTCCGAACCTTAAAAACATGGATTCTTAGAACACTCATATCCCAGGGAGGTTCACTGTGCATATTTAGCTCCCAAATGTCATAAAGCAGGGTCTTCTGATCAACAAGACTCACACTATTGTCACCTCGTATATATCATGTATGTCACGCATGCGATCATCCGATCTGCCGTTCATAGTCGGAGAGTCGTGGACCATTCCAGCGCTCCCCTTTCGTTCATGTGAAGCAACTATTGGCACATGTAGAGGTAGTTTCATCAAAATCATGCCATTGGCTCAGTTTTGGTGGCTGATAAAGCGTTGCTGCCCAATTCGTGCATGGAATTGCATTTCATTCAACTGAAGTTCTTTGGCGTGAGCAATGATATGGTGTAGACATATTCTGTGGGCATAATATGGGACCAACGTGATGGTGGTCGAAGCCGTGTGTTTTGATGGCATAGCAGAGGAATGCACAACCTTTTATTTGTAGGCGCTTCGATCAGCATTCATTTAAAATGATTTTCCCCTTTTCTTTGAACACACGGTAATCTGCAGTGTAGGGCAATTAAAATTATGGGGAACGTGAAAATTCACACCCTGAAACGCAGCAAATAGATTTTGGATATTTTCTTTTTGAATTCACAGTCGCCGCATCATTTCCCTTACCGTTTGGAGTGGCCCTGTTCTTATTTGCCTTTGTAAAATGCATGCACTTGGAAACTTAGCCGAAAGTATTTATGCAGCCCGTTACCTTTCCAAACCTTAAAAACATGGATTCGTAGAACACTCATGTCCCCAGGAGGTTTACTGTGCATATTTGGCTCCCGAATATTACAAAGCAGTGTCTTCTAATCAACAAGCTTCGCACTACTGTCATCTCGCATATGTCATGTTTTTATATTATCGCCTAATGTTTCAAAAGTGACTAAGGGGAATGACTAAGTTAAAAGCGAACAAAGGAGTGTTTAGTATTAACACAGAAGTGAGGATCGTGCTAGCTGGTACACAGTGTTTCCGTAATGAGTCACGCATGACTTACTCATTGACAAACAATTCCTTAACACCGCAACTGCCTTTCCACTAAGCCTTGGCAGAACGATCACCACTTCGCCATCCTAGCGGTCCATTCATATCGGTGGACTTCCTGCCAGATATCACTCAACTGTCTGGTGGAGATAACCTAGAACGCCCTGGTGAAAGTAACTGTAGGCCAATCTTGTACCAATCGCCAACATTTTAGGTTCATTTACTTGATATCGGTTTCGAATACTGCAGGGGAAGCATCTTACCTAACAGAGCGGAAGTGAACATCAAAAGGCTCTTTATCAAATCCCCAAGGCTTTAAATTTATAAATGCAAGGGTATAGAAGACCTAGAAGAGGAGATTCTGGCATAGCTCTTGGATCACCTCTTCATGTAGTGCAGCAAGTGCATGATGCATTGTACAATCATTCCAATTCTGTACATCCGTAAGATGTGCATCTGTAAGATGATACTACCTCCTAAATCACTCGTCTTACCACATTTTGACTTGCAGAGGACGTGATGCTTAAGAATTTTAATCAACCCGTGACATTTACCATCGCACTCCCTCTAAAACTACTTCACCACATCACTCTCGATCCTAATCTGAGGCTGACTGCTGTAAAAAGACCAGAGCAAACGCGTGCCCAATTGGCAATGCGATAGCGATGTTTAAATGGAATGCAAACAGAATGTTAAAGGTAATGCATTTTGACTAGCAAGGCCTCCATTTCCTCACCAGCTTCAATGCCGCCTTGACAGTAACGTTGCCTATCTGTGCCCTATTATGCTCATTAGTACGCTCCTTATCACCTTCTGGTACCCCGTTATTTCTTTAGGAAGACCCCAATCCCTAAACTTTAGGTGAGAGTGAGCCGCAGGGAAAAGTCGACTTCAGTATTTATCACCAAATTTAGTAAATTGGCCGCCATTCACGAGAGATTTATATAAGCACAGAATCTAGGGCAAATGCACTTCTCCCATCTTTTATCAGATTTTGCACTTTCTGTCAGCACCACTTCGCATTTGACAGTCTCATCAATGTGTCATACTAAATTCCCTCTGTCAGCCTGATGGTGAAAGCGATAGTGTGTGCTCTGTCGGAGAACCTGGCTACACGGATCATGACTGTCATTGCAGTCACTACTAAATCTGCTAGCTACGTTGAAGCTGTTGCTACTTCCTTCCTGTCCTTTGTGCTGCTCCACTTGTTTTGTGGCGCATTTTCATTAACAACTATGCAAGTTGGAAATGCCTGTTCCTCATTACTTCAAACCTTGGAAGTACATTGTAATCCAAGATGACGAAGTGCAGCGTCCTAGCAGTAGTGGTGTAGGAGGTAAGATGAGTGCCCACACGCCACCTACCTCTCAAATAGCTATTCCCGGTTTCATTGACTCCCGTATGAAGAGGACGGCCTGAGTTAAACATGAGGAAATTGCCTGTGAAATTCGCATGACTCGGCCAATGCTCGGAAAACAAATCCAAGAAGTCGCAGAGATGACGATGCTTCTGATGAATGTCTTTTAATAAATTTTATGCTGATTCAGCCTTCCCGACAGTTATGACTTGTCGGGACCGTTTTCGCTTAAAGTTATTTAAAATACAAGAGAAAGTTATTTCAATTGTAAGATTAAGAGATGCCAATTANGATGTTTTTTAATATATTTTGTGCTGATACAGCCTTCCCGACAGTTGTGACTTGTCGGAACTATTTTCGCTTAAAGTTAATTCAAATACAAGAGAAAGTTATTTTACTTGTAAGATTGAGAGATGCCAATTAAGTCGCAAGAATCCAGGTAAATGTGAGCTGAACACCATATGCAGCACACAAATGGAGGTGCAAGTAAAGAACTGGCTGCCATTATAGGCGAGTGAGGCATGAGTGCGTCTTATCACCTTTTGCATGCCTAAAGGCTCTCATTTTGGCAGTGGATTTGTCCCTGAGAACAGATTCACGTAAGTAAGTGGTGTGGATCGTTTCCCAATGCTTCATGTAAGTCAGGCTCTTAGAAAATAAATAGTAGCTGTAGTGAAGTTAGATAAGCAGATAGAGGAATGACAGCTGAGACTGTGACAAACTTACTAAATGAATACCCGATATGTTTAGTAATTTGTTTCCGACTTACATCACATGCATGACCAGTGTTAGTTGAGCATTAAAATAATCGGAGATCGCATCAAATCCAACATCCGAATAAATCAGAGGTCACGTTGTTGCGCAAAAGAGATGTGCGTTTCGTTTTGATTGGATATTGAGGCCAAAGGTTTACGAGATCCTACTATCGCTGCATAGCAATTACATGAGAAGGATTAGTTTACATTTTATTGAAGTTTCGTAAGTCAAATTGGACCCATCTCCTGATCGAAAAACTAGAGTAATGAATAACCAAAACAATGTTGTCACTCAAACCGTTCAAANTGAATACCCGATATGTTTAGTAATTTGTTTCCGACTTACATCACATGCATGACCAGTGTTAGTTGAGCATTAAAATAATCGGAGATCGCATCAAACCCAACATCCGAATAAATCAGAGGTCACGTTGTTGCGCAAAAGAGATGTGCGTTTCGTTTTGATTGGATATTGAGGCCAAAGGTTTACGAGATCCTACTATCGCTGCATAGCAATTACATGAGAAGGGTTAGCTTGCATTTTATTGAAGTTTCGTAAGTCAAACTGGACCCATCTCCTGATCGAAAAACTAGAGTAATGAACAACCAAAACAATGTTGTCACTCAAACCGTTCAAAGATTCTAGCACAAAAATTGTCACTCGATTCCTAAATACTTTAAAAACCAGTCCAATCAAGTTTGTACATCGAAAGGGGCTTGACACCAGCCATTGTATTAAACGCACTACACGCTTCCGAAAACTGATTCTTTGTGCAAACACTTTCTTAATAGTTATGACCACCGACTCCTAGAATGCGGGACACGAAGAGCTGGCAAATGCACATTGTCAACTCACTATCCAAGGTCTCGCACCCAACCTCGTCCATGCGCCCAAAATGATGCTCTTAAACGTTACTCAAGGAGTTGCTGCTGCTGTGCGATTCTCGGGCCCGCTGGTGCCAGTGAATAATGCGATATTTTACTCTTGCTGCTCCAAAGCGCTGGCAGGTGTCTGGCTGCTTCATGCAAGAGGCCTCGACAACAGGCATGTCGTGCAAAATCCTGCGAAATTTACAGGGTATTCATGCCGAAATTTGTGATTTTCCAGTGCAATGTTGAGAACTATGCTTCGAATAACATAATCTTTATCAAAAGCCAATGCCATAATCTGCTGCTTGTTAACGAAACCAGAGCAGTCGTATTTACAAACATTTGTGGAATTGCTATTTCAAAACCAGTGCTACTACTATTTTCCAGTAGCGAAGCTGCCAAGAGTTTTGGGTACCCTTTATTATGGGCTGCAATTGGATTCATGATATTTGCAGACATGTGATGTCTTTCACGGGACAATCGTTCCTTCAACTGGTAAGAACTATAAAAATTCATTCCTGTCCTGGTATTCTTGGAATTTAAAATCGCTTCTTCGGGTCATTGTAGAGCTTGTGGAACATGCTTTCTGCTCCAGATTTAGGATTCAGTAGTGCCACTTGATTGCGGCTGGAACTAAAGCGCCCTACCGGTCAAAGCGCGTCCAGTAGTGCTTGCGCTGGTGGCAGCACAAATTGTGCTTTAAAGAATGCCTTATCTCTTCCTCGATGAATTCTAACCAATTTAAGGACAAGCAAATGCTGCCCGAACACAGGAAGGAATGAAACGCACTTATTGACAAACGCGCACTTTTACTTCGTTTCTTGGGAGGTGTCAGTTCTAAATCTTGAGTTCATTTGCGCCTATTGTATGGAAGGAAACGCACAATAAAGCTAATGTTAGCATCCGACATTAGTGCTGCGTTACTTCTACGCAATTGCAAACAGCTGAAATTGGTGACCAGTTCAACTGGATGTAAGTGATCGTTAAATACAGTGACTAGGTATAAGAATTATGCATTGGGAGCTTAGGCTATTTAGCCTCAAAAACCAATTCGTGGGAACAATAGAGGCCTTAGCGCAACACCAGTTAGGCTTAAATGCAGAAAATATCAATGTCATCATGGAACGCGTGCCACCTGTCCCCTCGAGACAGTGGCGTACTCGGAACAGGGATGGTCCTAATCATCGCACCTCGTAACTCTTTTCACGCATTTCGTAACAGTTAAACTTTGTCTGCTGATAAATGGAACCAAGTGAACCTCAAGCAAATAACTACAATTAGTAGTTATCAATTTCGTCTTGCCTCAATCCAGCAGGCAATTTTGCACTTACCTCAAACCAGATGCAAGCAAAGACTACAGAGGAATACTCTGGAAACATAGCGGTAATCATTTGCGCCATCAGCGAATGCATGGGCGCTTGCACATCAATCCTGCCATCTGTGTTCGCAACACGCTGAAGTCGCACTTCTGTGCATGAATAGTCGTTCAAAATGCATTTTCATGGGGACATGGATAATATTGCAGATTTGTTTGTTGATGAAGTTTATGGTCAAGAACACACAGAATGCCATGCTTACTGACAAGACCAACTCCAATTCTCAGAACCTTTGCCTGTTTGAGACGCATCCTTCTGATCGATTTTCATGCCCTGAAAGGAGCTGGAATTTTTCAGTGTAGTGCTAATACCTGTACGTCGAAAATCTTGCGTACTTGCGCCTTATGCAAGCACAATGAATTGCATAAACAAGTTGCTTATAAAAAATGAAAATCCATTGACGGCACACTGTTACACCTAAAACATCATACTCAATGTAGCGATGCATCAGGATGACACCGGACGCTCAGCATCACTAAAATTTACGCAGCAGTGGGGTAGATTTGCTCACGGAAACCAATTTTGTGGTGTTAGCTGCATTCATCTCCCGATTTCACTTGTTACCATTGAGTGGAAAATACTAGGAGCTTTCATATGCATCAATTGCGAAACATTGTCTTGTAGCTGGGTAAATCGAGGGTGTGATTGGGGCAGAATGCCTACTTTTACTGCAATTCCTACGAAGCAAGACATAAAAGGTGGAATTCTTCTAATTCTTCCATAAAGTAAGATGTCCAGTACCCTCTTGAGACATAAAAATTAGGAACTTCTAACTCTGCTTTACTAGTATCGAACGCTCGCTCTTTTATTCAAAGGACGATACAGTGATTCACGTTTATAGCTCAGTGAAAAGACTTCAGATTGGAAACTGTTTGACCTTCGAAAAGTGGAATAAAACGGTATCGATTGTGTGCAATGATAACAACAAGTTCGATAATTGCCTATTTCTCTGTTGCGAATGCCCCTTGGTGCCATGAATGTGTTCTACAGTCCAACCAGCGTACAGGATTAGGAACCTAGGTGCAAGGTGTAAAGGCTGTGCCATGAGCGGAAGCACAAGCCGCGAGTTATTTAGCGCTAGTCTGTTCCACTGCAAGCCAAACAGTCCACAGCGTCATGCATGCTTTTAGCCTACGCAATTTACTCGGAATGTAGACGAACAATGTTTCCTAGCATATGAATAGTCTTCTGAAGTCTGCTGAATAGAAATAACGAAGGGGCTTGATGCGTAATGGCCGATTCTCCAAAGCATTCGAGCCCAATAAACGGCGAAAACAATATGGCAGTTATGATTTGCTAATGCATCCTCCATACTCAACAAGGGAAAAATCAATAAGGAGACCTGTGTGNGTACAGAGGTTGGCCTTCATAACGCTCAGTGAGTGATGTGATGACCAACCCAAAATACGCGACCATGAGCACAATGGATTCGATATTCTTTTGGCCGATCTNGACAGAAATAACAAAGGGGCTTAATGCGCAATGGCCGAATCTCCAAAGCATTTGTGCCCAATAAACGGCGAAAACAATATGGCAGTTATGATTTGCTAATGCATCCTCCATACTCAACAAGGGAAAAATCAATAAGGNTTACTAATCATTTCGAAATAAAGTTGTGATTTTTATTCATGGGATNCTGTGCTTGCGTTGGAAGAAAATAACCCAGTGGCATTAAATGTCCTCTCGGTGGTAGGTAATTTATCCCACCACCAACCGTACAGAGGTTGGCCTTCATAACGCTCAGTGAGTGATGTGATGACCAACCCAAAATACGCGACCATGAGCACAATGGATTCGATATTCTTTTGGCCGATCTATGTGTATGGTGGAAGAGGTGACGTAAACATCGGCGACTGATACGTAGCAAGATCATAAGTGGGAGACTCATGGCTCTTAAATGTAAGCGTTCCCTTATTCCTCATGTGTTTTCGAAAATGCACCAATCACTGAAAATTTCCCTGTGTCCATGAACCACAAAAGCAGTAATTACTCCCATTCCTATGGGCTACTCTCCGCGTAACAATTTATCGCATCCGAGATTTTCTGCATTTACCAAAGTGGTTTTAGTTTGCGCGTCACAAGCGCAAATAAATTAGCATTTTACTAATCATTTCGAAATAAAGTTGTGATTTTTATTCATGGGATATAAGAACTGCCGATGGACGCATTTTTACTGGTACATTTTTGAACACGTATCATGGAACTTCCCTTTACCCTGTCAAATTTCCAATTTATCTTCTTTTCTGAACTTCTACTTTTCATTTTAACTAAGGTATTCTTGTACCATTTCAAGCGAATACTTGTAATGCTGTCCTGTTTAAGTAAAGTTAACGTTAGCATCTTCTCGATTATTTTATTGTGAAAAGCCCAAAATATCTAGCTAACTTAAATACGATTCTGCTGCTACACTCGGTCACACGACTGCCTAATTTAGACGAGATTTAATTGTCACAAATAATGTTAGCCTTTTGTTAAGAAGCGCTAGCCCTGCGCCGCTTAAATCAGGATAGAGTTCGACCACCATACAGTGCTGTCCTTTCATCCGTAACCACAAGCGGCCTTAGTCTACTAGGCACTACACTCATTAGTGCTCAAGTCTATGGCGAAGTACGCATATCTTGTGATAACTTCGTAGTGAGTTCGGTTGTACTGTATGAATAGGGGTACTTTCATTGCATCTTCGAATTCGACTTTGAAGTCCTAGCGCTTAAAATGAGCACCCGACTAAAATCTATAGCATTTTAAGCCTGAGGACTGCACAAATTGCTTCCACTTCTTATCATGGGCAGGTGGATGACTTGCGAATGGGCAGTGCGAAGTTGGAAGCTCACCAATACAGGATTTGTTCACGTTGCCCTCTTGCCGTTTCATCGCTATGCTGTCATTCTTGGACAATCTTAGTGAGCGGTCACTCAGAAACTACTGATTGGTGTTTGCTACAAGTACTTGGACCGAATTGTGAGGAGGGGAGCTAGTGGTTGCACAACAGAGTTAACTTTGAGTGGGCTGGGCGGAAATAAAAAGCATCAAAAACAGTTGTGCCTAAAACACTGTAAGACTTGGAGCTGAAGTTAAATTTATCCTCACCTTCTCAAACACACTGCCCAACGACTCTTAAAATGCACCTTAATCTTCAACTCACCAACATCGCTGATGCAGCACTCATGTTTCTGATTATCTATAGGTTAAGTTGGGTAAATCAGTACGGCGCTCCCTAGCCAAGATCTGATGGATGAAGCGTAAATCATTTATCTAACCACGAATCTATACACGCCCATTTTGACAAATGGCGTTTAGTGTATCTTTCAAGTGCTGGGCATATTCGCGCAAGTCATTGCAGTTTCAACCAGCAATTCCACCCTTACACTCGCCTTTAACTCACCGCCATTGGATTGCTGAGGGTAACATCAATTTGATATCAAGTTGCTAAGTTGCAGTTGCCACCCATCCAGCAAATTATTGTCCTCTCGATTGTTGGTAGCCGAAATCAAGGATGTCTGCTCATCGCCGAAATTGATAGCAATATTTTTGTGGACCAGAGGCTAAGTGTTGTGATCAAATTGGCTGTTCCTTCACTTTTTCTACTCATTCCTTTTGCATGACAGATAATTAATAAAATCCCAACTAGCCTCTGGATAAAAAACTAAAAGGATGCAATAAATTCAGACAGATGCAATTGACTAAATCGGTATTGTAAATATATAGCATCATTCCTTAGAGTCCCTCGACCGTATATTAAATTTTAATTCGGTATTTCCCATTCTCTTAGGCATAAACTATTGCCTAACATTTACAAAGAAAATCTATTCTTTGATCCAAGTATTTAAAAAGTAGGTTTTAGTGCACCCTTCTTTATTGGTTGTCATGATCCGCCCAACGTAGCTCTCTTGAGAATGTCACATGGTTCATGGAAGTCCAAATCATTTGACTGTTCATTATGTTCAGCCGTGTAATTTTCTATTTCCTTTGCATGACGCGCATGAGGACATGGCCCCGGCCCCATACAGCCATGTGCTACTCAGCAGCATCACTATTGGACCCTGCTGCAACAGTGGAAGAAATGATAGTCCTTTACTACCATGTTTTTCTTTTCCTCATCGACCCTGCTCTTACAATTTATAACCTCCTAATGATTGGGTGAATTACATTACTTGAAACTCGGGAACGAATTGCAGTTTGAACTATTACGTGGTCGTGAAGAGTACTTGAGCATGCTCGACTGAACTTCTTGCATAATCCCATCAGCTTTTCTGCATACATTAAGGGAAACGAGCCAGCCATTCCTTTAACTAGACAATTTCCCCTCAATTTTTAGTGTTTTGTTAAATCAGAGCGCATCGTTTTCACTTGAGCGTATGGTCAAATTGACAATAGCCTGAACGGCCAACAGCTAACTATATAATAAATTTGTTAAAATCATTCTCACAAAAATTAATTTTCCTATAGACGTTCTGAGTTTCTGGCTCTGTCTTGGCAGTTGAACCATTAGAGAAGTGAAGAGATTTGGTGTTTAGACTATAGGGACAGTAAAAGCAGAGTGAGCGAAAGTGGGCACACCTTTATTTTGCTTCCGTTAATAGATGGCAAAAGCAACACAGAGGCATCGCATCAAACAAAACCCTTTAGTGGAGTTAAGCCCGAAAACATTTTGGTCCGTTAGTAAAAGGAAAGTAGCACATTCTAGTGCTAATTAAGCTGTGCTATACCTAGCATAATTTGACGTTAGTAGTATTTGGCAAGCAAATGAGATGACATCTGGTATACGAAATTATGATAAAAATAGGCAAGCAAATGGATTGGTAGGCATGGAGGTGCGAATAATCCTGCAAATAAATGTGCTACTAATAAAAAGGCAGCATTTATACATCTTTGTGAACATCGGAGCTATCGTTTGGAAAAGACTATGACTCACAAAGACATTAAGCGAGTACTGATATCGTCAATGAGTGGCAGGGCAAAGTCACCGCCGTAGCCCAGCTCGCACCCGCAGAAGTGTCTATTTGCCCCTACCAATTATCAAAAACTTGGTATATTGATGTGCTTTGAATAACAGGCACAAAATCTTGCAATCACGCAACTTTCACCCACCTTTCTTTGCCCACCGGCCCTTCGATTTCTTTCGTTTTTACATACCGACGTTCCTTATGCACATCTTCTCAATATTAACTTGGTGCCAATTTCAATAGGAAATATCATAGAACAAGTGTGCGCCCACCTTATGTTTGATCCTGCTTGTTTTAGCATTGTCCCTTAATTTTACCTTTACGGCAGTTAAACCTGAAAGGTGCGCAAACAAATTAAAAAAGCGATTCCATTTATGACATTGGATGTTTGGCTAGTCTTGGTGGGTATTGTATCTCCCTCCTTTTCGAAGGTGTTGCAGTGCAAATGCTCCCGTCTTATTTACTTCACTCGGACGTAAGAGATAAAGGGCACCACTTTTACTCTTGAGAAATCCATTCCTCCTCTGCCGCACGGATTTGACAAAGGAATCGTGTCCACTTTGTTCTCCTCTGAATGGTCCTGCGACGAAAGCGCCTAATTCAAGTGGGGCTGTGCACTTGCGTATTCTGCTTATACGCTTAATCAAAATCTTGTTCAAAACTAATGTATTGTTTCACTTCAAACTTTGCAATTATTATCCTCAAAGAATATTTTGTGCATTGGCTTGTGACACAATGCACTCGTAGCTAATATCGGTGCGCTTTGGGCCTGCAAAAATAGAATATTTATCAAAGTTGATCATGAGGAATAGTGTTTTAATTAACCCTTAAATTTCCTCAAGCAACGAGATCGAGCAGAAGGCAATGATGTAAGGTTGCAAGATGTAATGAGGTAACCTTTTGCGTGGATATGTGAATTAAATGTTCCCACCTCTTTTATCCCTAGATTGGTTCTCGTGCTAAATTCCATTTTTAACGGGGCTAGAAATTCTTCTTTTCCTGCAAGAAAAATTGCCAGAGGATGGTTACGAGAGTTAACGCTAAGTGTGCACTGAAACATTTTTCAAGGTAAATCGGCAAAGCGAAGGCAATTTACTTAAGATTTACTTGGATACGTGGGATATTTTTAATAAAAATAGCCTACAACATTAATGCGCAAGCTGTTCGACAGCTGCCTCAAGAGTATATGTTTTCTGCTCTGATACGATGCCTTCTTTTGCCTTGAAGGAAGTCTCAGGACGCCACTAATGTGTACGTTATTTTGTGCATCCACATGCGATATTATGGTGACATTACATCAAGGATTGTATTTACCAGCGATTAATGGTCAACTATTGCTAGAAAGCGAGTGTGTTTTCTTCTGCGATCCAAACTAGCGATGAGAAAGAAGGGTTTTATTGTCTGCTCACGTTCGTACCAATTAATTTACAGCAAGTGCGCGAAACTGCGGATGAATGCGTGGGACGAAATGGCGATTTGTCGCAGAGCTGCTAAAAGTAGAGGTAAGGTAGGAGCATATATGTTCGCCACCTTGTCAATGCGTTTGCATTTTCACAAATTGATTGAACCTGCCAGCCATACGGCTGCACTGCTTGCTATCGAGACCACTTCCTTTGTCACGTGGCATCGACACGTGTGGCATGCTTTCCATATTACGAAATGATGGTAGGTAAAATAATATTTATGCTAAAGGCAATGAGGATGATGGAGCGCAGTTGTACCCTGTGGTTTTGAGAAAAAAGAAACTGATTCGCTGGAACAACAAACCGTAGCTAGCATGGTGATTAGACGCAGCAGCCGTTGCTGTTGGGTTGGTGCTGACGTTTCCTGTCAAGCAACAAAGTCTAGTTTGCTTAGGTATTGTCTCTGACAGGGAATCATTCACTAAAACTAGAGCACTGCTTGCCAAAGTATTTTTCCGTGTGGCTTCACGATTATGGGTACCTCGTGGAGTATGCGAAAACAAACGGTTTAGAGGATGATTTATAGGAGAAGTAATGCGTCTAGTCCTGTGTTATGCAGAAATATCGGTTACCTGTTGGAAATAGAAAAGGGAAAAAAAGACTAAGATAAATGGTGGAGGGCACGCCCATAAAAAAACTATCACCTCCCTTTTTGCTTCAATTTCCATGTGCGTGTTACTAGCTGTAAAGCACACAGCCTCCCAAAACATGGCTCCCTCTCCAACTACTACCCCTTCTCTTTCAATGCCAATTTACTAGCAATGAAAATTGAAATATTTTAAAAATAAATCCGATACTATTCATTTTATTGATGTACTCACCTTCATTAAGTCTCATTTTGCAATTCATCGCCCCACCGTCACATGTGTGTGACGCACAAATTTTCAACGTAATCCTTGTTGCTCCTACTTTCGTAGAGCTAATAGACTTGTCTCCCCTCCTGCCTTCTACAAGCTCTCTTTGTTGCCTACTCAATTAATCCGTTAATCACTAGACAACCTACTTCTACCCCCCTCGTCCTTCTTTCCTTCACTTCCTCCCATCAATCATTGAAATCCCCTATCGCCCTTTGTTTCCATAACTCGACTTAACAGAACCAAAAGTAGATTTAAAAAGGATTTCTTCTAGGCCATACCATACTTGACTTCCACTATTTTCCCAATGCATTCTCTGCACCGTCACACATATGTGACACGTGTACACACGCACGTATTACCAGTTAACCTTTCCTCCTTTAAAACTTTACTACTAACGCTGTTATTCAAAGTCTCGTACAAGCAAAAAGGACTCTAAGATGCAATGTTCTACCTGTTAGCTTTACTAGGGATGATTGCTATTAAGCATTACTATCATTTTAAAAAACTTCAAACGTGCTGTTGTGTACACGCATGTAGTGCATGTTTAGGGGCAAATGCAGGTTAATTAGCTTAAGCGCAGTTTTGTTGACGAAAGCCACATGCAATTCGACTTCGTGATTGCCGCTTGTAGGGATCTTCACAACAAGAGACCATTTGAACAGTGCACATCAAGGTTCACCAAAAGTACTTCCTTTGCAGTTACATACTCGATAAAGAAATACAAATGCACATTTTACTGTACCGAATTTAAATTAGTTTAAAACCCTAAAAGGAGTATGACATCTAGCTTCTTACGACCGGTCCATCACTGTGAAGCCTGTAAATACAGTGCAAAATTTGCATTCTTGACAGTTACAACGAAATATGTTGTTCTAGAACATAATGTCATTAAAGTGAATAATGCATTACAGTGTAGTTTGCGTGTGCAAAGAAAGAGATTGTGCTTGATTGTGTGTAAAATTCCATGATTAACATCTAATTTTATTTCATCGCTCTAGGAATTGGTACAGTTGCGTGCTCATCTTTGCAGCTGAGACCAAGATATCGTCGGTGCGTGATGGTGGCAGTCGTTTTAGTTTGTGTGCATGAATGCAGCACAATCGCCTCTACTTCACCCACACAAATCACATAAGCTTGGTTCACTCATATCTCACCCTTGGCACTGGTGGTGATTGCCACAAGCTCCCACAATTTTTCCAACATTTGTTTTTGCTTGTTTAGGAGACACTTGTCTTCACCATAATGAAAATGTGTTCACAATCCTGCTTGCACAAAAATTCGTTCTGAAAAAGGAGAATGTGTAGACCTAAATTAGGCTGACCAAAGGGGAAAAAATAGCTTGGCATTTTACACAGGGGTTTCTGATTATGTTCTTGAAAAAAAGGCACTACCGTTTATTGTCATCACCTGCGTCCAACTTCCCCAGTAGATGATAAAATTGAATTGAACGAGGAAATGCTCTGCTTGGCTTGCGCGGTAGACTTTGAACCACCACTTCTGCTAAAGACTTGAGTTGTAAAGGAAAAAGAAACCTATGGGATGGATCGGACATACATAGGCTTTGACTCATTTCGCTTTCTTTGAAACTTACAACTTTGCAATATGGACTACAATTGCCATGCTGCCAAAAACCAGATTAGCAAAACAAAATGCTGAATTTGTTTGAAGCATTTCGAAGTGATGTCTAAAATGCTACATGACGCGTCCGGGACTAAAATGGGTAAGTTAACCTAAATAAATCGGATACCTGCTTATGCTGAGTGAACCACGATTGCAATATTTGCATACACGGTGCTCTTCAGATTGCGGAAGGAGACAGACTGACCTTGTTTAAAACATTCGCTTCTAAGTGTCATTCAACAATGCACAAATTGTCATGTCACATCGCGGTTAGCGGCACTTAGCCACATAATAATGCGGCAGACCGCCGAGGAAAATCACACTCAATGTGCGACTTTTTAATTAAACGACTAGTCCTCCGTGGGATTGGTTGTGCTCTCGAATAAACATTGGTAGTCCAACAGTGGGGAACGCTAAACAAGTAGTATTGAACAATGCAGGCACTAGTTGCTTGCGGCATCGCCAAAAGAAATAAAATTCCTTAGAAACTGCTTCAGAGAAATGGCAGAGCGTTGGTTTAACAGTCGTACTTCATGAGCAGCATTTCTCACACGGGTCACAGCATGACAATCTTCAACACACGAGAGCATATTTTACGAGCACGAATTACGAGAAAGCTTAACTATAAGAGGCGAGGGAGTCGCAATTGCATTCATACTAGTCTTTCAGCGACAACGAGCCCTTGAGTGAAGGGAGACACCGCCATATATATGCGCCCTACAAATTAGCGTCGATGCTTTGAACACAGCTTTCGGTTCCCTTGAGACATGAGTTGCTGATCATGCCAAGTTCGGCACAAGTGCAGCAATTGGAGGCATCCTTTTCCTAATTTAGCCCCTAACTTCCACTGAATAAGTGAACGAAATTGGAGGAGGTTTGCTGTAAGTGAGGGTCACTTAACCAAATGACATGGGACATTTATCCTTCAATTTGATCGTTGCAAATAAAGTAGTTTGTTAAATGTGGGAGTGGATCGCCTTTTATTTTAAACCACCCAAGTGCATGCGATCTAGGGTGTCATTTTCCAATTAAATTGTGTTTCTAAATATTTCGCAATCACAGTGGAACAGAGAAGTCAGATGTTGCATCCTGAAGGCATGAGCACCATAAAGTCCTTTCAATTAGAGCTACTATTGCTTTTCTTAAGTATCTGTACTTTTGTGTCAAGTTCGTAAACTAGCTTAAACGATTTTGATTAGCATTTCCCACTCCAACCATTTTAGAACTGAAGATGACGGAAGGGAAAAGAAAGCTGCAACCTCAAATGGGTCCCAAATAATTCAGCAAAGTGAGGCGCCCCAAGCCTTGCTGAACATTGCACAGACCAAGTACTCCTACCTCCCTTTGACAGACCGCTGATTGCCAATAAAATTAAGCAGAATTGTAGCGCCATCTTCAATGCAGGGGCTCACTGCAATTACAAATCCTAGGGCATTAATACGAATGCTTTCTGGCATTTCAGCCCGGAAATTTCGAAGTCTTGACCTACATATCCACTTCTGAATGCATGCATTAAGTGTACCATGTGCTGTTTGGTTATTAGAGAAACGGAAATAAAACAAGGCGTAGATCCCATGGTTGACATTTGCATGACCCCTAATCAACGGTATTCACCACATAGCACTCATCAACACGAATCACTTTACCCTAGATGGATGGACTGATATGAATGTACGCGACTCCAGCGATGCGTAGTGAGATTCTGGGGGTGGCACCGCTTTCTGTTTAGCCCCCTAGCTGTCAAACGAACTGACGGTAGGAACAAACATGGATTGGTGCATTTAACCGCAGTCAAACGTTGTTTCATTTGCATTGGACCAATGTGTCTCGAAATGACAATTGACGTATATTTTAAAGCCTGTGCTATACAGCACCACGCATGTTGCTTTTTTGCCTTTTGAGCTTGTTCAAGTGTCCAACCTGTATTTTGGCCATTACATCCTGTAAGGATGGGCTGACATTAAAGACATGCCGATGAATCATAGGCGATTGTAAAATTCTGCAAGTATCGAAACGTGAGCATTGTGTAATCTATCCATCCCAACTGGCTCCTCACACAATGAGTGGTGTTGGGTAATGCTTAGAGTTAAATCAATCTACATACTTCGTGAGAAGTCAAAAGCAAGTCCCAGAAGTGAATGCTGGAACAGGCGCAAGTTTACTGACAGTTTTTGGATTGCTGCCCAAATTGCATGGCGATGTAAAACGCAGCACCACCAGTTTTTGCCGTGCAGTTGGATCTGTCCTCCTTGTCGAGGTTTTTCACTACTTCTTGGCCGGCATGGGTCGCAGTCCCCTATGAGAGACATTGTCAAGCCACAAAGAGAAATTGCTTTAACCGCATTTCCTCTTATCTAAAAGTTTTACATATGTTTTAGCATCAAGATCCACATCTTACGTAAATATCACGGTTCGGTAGTCTTTACCAAAAGCTGCTCATGGATTAAATCATCACTTTTCGGTGGTTTTAGTAAGTATGTAGGCGATTCCAATCATATTCAAAGGAGCAGATGACCCATGCAAGAAAACAATGTGTTCACAATATCAATACTCTCGTTTTCGTACGTTCTTGAGGCAACACTATCAAGATATTAATTTCATGCAGCCGCAGGCCGCATTTGTTGACGTATTAGAAGAAGTTAAAAAGGAAAATGCGGCACATGCGGATGTGTGTACAAACCCTACATAATGAAAACATTTAAAGCGCGACAATCCAAATTCGAAAAACATTGAACAGTGAGCGGAAATGAAGCTCGTTTTGAACGTCAGGCTTTGTAAAGAAAAGCACGCTAACAGTTACACTTTGTCAAGTAAACTTCGCCACTTGCGTTTCCATGCAAAAACCAACTTAAAGCGATAGCCCAATCTGCTCCAATAGTATGCTTGCGCAATACGATCTTCGTGACAACAAATGAAATTATGTCTGGAGTGATTTAGGAGGCCATAAAATACCTATGCGCATTAACGCAAATGGAATTTCAATCGCCATCGACGTTGAATTCGCATATTAAAAATAGATTACAGAGGACCTTTGAGTAGGCAGAATTCGAAACACTTCCAATAAAATCCCTACACTTACCTTCCATTTGTGCTGCATTTGAACCATTCAGGCGCGAAATTAGGCCGTTAAAATGGTTGTGAGGCACAAGATTCGCTTATTGCAGGGTAAATCCTAATAATTCCTACTTAATAAATCTGAGCAACACATTTTTACATTTTTAATGGAATAAGCATTACAACGAGGTCAATCAAAGTAGGACTTTAGCAATCAAATTCTGAGTCCTGGTAAATCCATGTCATATGAGACAAAAGGTGACACGCAAAATAGCAGCTGCAAAATCGATGTCTAGTGCGTTCAAAACTGAGGTTCATTTAAAAGTAAATCCACTGCGACGTCCCGCTAGTCGCAACTTCAAAATAGTAGCACCGTTCAGTTTGGCTGCCTCCACCAGTTCACCGCCTGCATCAACTTGACTGTTTCATGTGTGAAAATTTTTGTGTCGGCACATGGTTTAGTACAACTTTAGTTATCATAAACCATAAAAATGCACATTAAATATATGTTATCTGACAGGCAAATAAGTAAAATAAGCATATCAGTCCTGATCATGATATTTACAGTATCTGGTAGGCAGATGGATCCTGGATAGACAGTCAGGCAGTATTAGAGCAAGAACAAAGGAATTAAAAGGCAAGGAAGCAACATACTAGGCCTGTGTACCTGTCGCCACTCATGTACTTTGTTTAATGGCCGTAATTTTGAACATGTTATTCTGCACCCCGTGATTGTGGGACGAAATTGGCTCACTGCGTAAGGTAGCAGAAGTCGCCATTTTGTTGATCATTTATCAAACCTAAGTCCCACGTAAGGAAATCATTCGCACTAAGTGGTGAGCCCACATAGACTCACTGCGGTGGCACCAACTTTGGCAAGGCTTCATTACGGGGTTCATTGCAATTGTCACCGCTAAAAGGATGCCCATAAGGTCCTACGGAAGCTACTAATGTACTTTTTGAGCGTAGAGGACACTAGATCTGGGAATTTCGACTGTTTTGGAAAGCACGTCCGAGACACAACGGACCATCGACAAAAGTTGGCAATTCCAAGGTGTAGCAATCTATCCTTTCCGAATAGTAAACGCCGAAATTTAATGATTCAGTTAGCACAAACTGAATAAGGGTATGGACAGACAAGATTTTGAGAAGTGATAGGGTAGGAAATCTCCTCTTGGTGCCATTTCTCTGCCCGTTATTAAGATAGTTTTTTGCTTAACCTATACAGAGGAATCTTTAAGCTATCCAACAAAACAGCATATATCCAAGATTTAAATATCTTTCTGTTTGGAAGCTGATCAAACGTGGGAGTGAACCTTCACCACACCACTTTAAGCAGCTATACCGCTACGAGAGTATCGGCATCTTGCATACAATCGACTCGACAACCTATTGAAGGGAAAATAACTTAGTGTAGTTACAGTATTTATCAAGTGGGAGGTGTTATTATTTAACTTATTTGCTAAAACCAGACATCTGAGAAAAGTAGAATGCTGGATCTGAGCTATTCTCCCACTCCACGTTCAAAGACATACAGCCCAGCGTTGTCACTTATGCAAAAACCAATCCAAGAGTATATTTGCCGTGGGAGCATCGTGAGATATTCACTAGTGTCTAAAAGTGAAAACAATGCATTTTGGCGTATTTCTTGCAGTTTAGACGAAGATTTCAAAACGATCCATAAAATATTTCCTGTTCTGTTCCACTGAGTAATTTGTCTGTGAAATACCCCTTAAGTCATCGCGATTATTTTATCACAACAAAATTTGGAAACAGTTCTTTGTGCAACGTGTTACTAATGCCCATTGGCGGAAGCAAGGCACGAGTTTTACACTCGTGTGAATGAACTAGACTCTGTGATTTGGCCGCTTGCATGTACCTACTTAACCTTAATTATCCGGTCCAAATGCCTGTTTTTTGTGGCCAAGTTACTTACTCACCATGTTCTGCTCGAATTAGCGGTAGAAAATGTGCGGCATGTACCAACCTGTCTACTTATCACCTCAACTCTTATTGTAGCCTCGATGCATGAAAATTGAAAGAGCATCAGATCGGACCTTTTGTAACGCCTTTTATCCAGACACTTGTAAAATCATGGCGTTGCGCAATCTCGCCCACTTGGAGTGCAAAACAGCTGCTTCTTTTGATCATACTGAGCCAAACTCTTTGCAACCTTAAAATTCGCGCGATCTGGAGTGTTTGGTGTCAAACTGTAACATATTTTAAAGTCCCATTGCTTGATTCTTGTGTAGTCTGAGGAATGAACACACCTTGCCTGCAACATCAAGTCCAAGGCTGCATCGCATAAAAATGATAGGGCGCGAATGGCGTTGAACCTCCGCCAAGTCTTGGCAAATAAAAATAAATCTAAATTTAGGAATAATACTCTGTTGTGTTTCTTGCAATCCACAGATAACTTAATATCACTTGTTGCAAATCTTTTGGGAATTTTTATCTTGAATAGTGCTTGTGTATTCATATAAATCAAGCAGCATGCACATATTTTCAATGTCATAGGTGTTACCAAGTCGCCTAACTTCTGGTTATGCTCTTATGTCCAACAATCAGAATCATTTGTCGCTCAAAGTCATGGTGGCAGCATCTAGTAATCATAGAACAGGTCTTTAATGTTACTGTTGTGGTTAATCACGTAGGTATTGTGTCAATAACGTAAATGGCCTACCCATTTGAACCGCTTGCCTTCAACCCACTCATTAAACCATGCCATCCTAGCATCCGCAGAGGGTTTATCTCTAAGCTGGTTGATGTGCAACATTTCCGTTTTAAGTATACTTTGGCGGCCAACCTTCCCCTACATTATTGTCTGCATTGCATTGATAGCAACGGAGGGAGAATGACGTGACAACATTGGTTTGCTTAGGCCATCGTTTATTTTAAATCGGTCTAAGGTTAATTTTCATGCAAACTTATCCACCTCCTGGTGACTTGTTTGGTAACTTGGCCCACATTTATGAAGGGCATGCAGCTCTTCTACTGATGGGCAGGCTTCAACAATCGGAACCGATATGAAGACGATAATACTTTGCCTACGACTGTAAACCAACCTCAACACATATGCAGACTTCGTGTTGACTGCGGGCATCTCCGACACTTTTGGTAATATTAGTGTTCATTCGAACATCTAAGAGAGTTGCGTTTACCTTGGTAGTGACACCTTACTGTGCCTGATATGAGGTGGGCAGAGGTAGGCAGTTCTTGCTCAAAAGAGTAGCTGCCTTTATTGCAAGAATCATTCAAAGCAATCACCAAGCTATGGCTGGTAGCTAAATATTAAGTTAAGCATCAAAGCACGAAGCCACTGATTTTTAAATTATCCAGAATCGATGCTTGATAGTTGTGCGTGTTTATTCAAACATGGTTTAGCTATCTAGCAAAAAGTTCAGTTATGCGGAACAAGAGTGCTCTGTTTAGGTAAGACGCATTTATACAAAGGCAGCGTGGTTGATCAAGCGGGTGCCGTTTTTGTCAAATCTGACAGGTTGCCGCTTCTCAATGGAGACAGAACTAAAAGCAGCCAAGTATAAAGACAGGCTCTGGCTGTTGCATTTGTGGTCCCCGATTTCGCTTGCTAAATTAACTTCATTGAGGACGTTAATCAGTGCACAATCTTGTTGCTCGTCCGGAAGGCTTGAACACATTAAGTCATATGATGGATGGGAGGTACGATGCTTCAGAACTGGCCTTAAGACATGCAGGACCACAAGTGATCCACATTTGAGCCAGTACCATTTCAGCAAGTTTTATGCAATAGTCATCGATAGCGATCGCAAAATATTTTGGCCCAATGAGAAACGTGCAATATTTAGTTTGATTTAAGCACCTCCGCCTACTTCCATAGCAGGCTCTAGGCGATTACTTCATCAGCAACAGTGCATCCTTCTTTCAATATGCGACTGCCAGCTTCTACATAAATGACAAGGTGTTCTTTTGAATTTCCAGATGATTTACTTGGAATAGGGAAGGCACTTACAGCAAACAGGGACTCTACCTGCGCGTTGAAGCAAATTAGGTTTGGAGGGGAGCAATCACCATTGCCTCATCATTTCCAGTGGTAAATGACTGCCCGCCAGTGAAGGTGTCGGTCACCCCGTATAGCTGCTGCGCGTTCTTCATGTTTCAGATTCTACTTAGTAGTTAGGGAATCAAGTCGGCTTATGAGCTCATGCTGTGGCGCCGTCAAAGTAACGCAACACTAAGGTAACTAAAATTCAAAAAAACTTGTCAATTGATGGCAAATATACACTTGAGCCAAGAATGTTGATCGCTGAGCTGTTCAGAAATAGACTTGCCTTGGAATTCGAAGTGACACATTTTGATAAATGAGTGGGACGTAAGTTATTTGAGTTAGCAATTCGATATCTGCTTTGCCAGCTTCCTCTCACAGATTGGTGTAGTATTTTCCATTAAAAACATGCACCCAGAAAAAATAATCCAGCCCATCTGTGTATATGTTCATACATTTGGCTCTGTCATCAAGCACTCAAAGTTGCACTTCTTTACTGGAGAAATCGAATCGTTCCTGCCATCTAATTAGTTTGGGACACAAACTTAGACAGGCTGGAACTATCATGATTTACTATGAAATAGCACCCAAGTGTGGATCACCATCTCTTTTTCCGTTTCCATATCTCAATGGTAGCTTTGGACTTATCTTCGCAACGCCTTTTGTCACCATGTAATTGCCATTAGCAACAACAGGTATACTACGCCGTCATCAATTGGTCTATATCATTCATGCATTTTAGAAACACAGTAATGAGCTGGGCTAAAATATGCTTGATATGATAAGGTCATCCGCTCTAATATTCATGCTTCATGGCTGCTCTCACATACCATTGTCTGGGTACTGTTTCATTTTCTACCCAAAAATGACAGTTCTTGGGGTCAGCCGAAACTTTCTTTTACTTCGCAGGTATTTGCGAGCCCATAAAACAACTGGAAGCATTCAGAACAGTGGCAAAGTGAGGATTCTTCTGTCTTCCCTTTCTTAAAGTCCTTATTTTTTACACCTTAAGGGCTACCACATTTTCGCTCATTCCCATCAGACTCTTACAAAACATTTTAATTTGCGCTAATCTTCACTTTTCTGAACCACATAGCAGCAGCAGGTAGGCGGTGCATTCCCATGCAATTGCTTTCTTTAGCTACATTTTGGAGAGTCTTGCGATTTTTTCTTCTGTTGCTCGCATTGACCTATTCTAAACCTTTTGGTGAGTTCTTTTTATACTTAGTGTTGATTGCCACTGGTCATCGTCCGCCTTCATTTTTACCTCTGCGCTTCACGAGCAGCCAGTTTATGTTGCACAGCAGACTGAGCACAGATTAGACTTCACCGCAATTTACCAACCACTACATCACATATCTTATTGCTGGTTGTCTCCTTCTATCTCAAACTCAATTTCTCATTTGTTGTTCCACTTCAGTCTCTCCCATCTGCATTGCCTCAGCTCTTTGCGTCATCGCATGTGTGTGGGTTGAGCGCATCAATCCAATTCAGCTTTGCTATCTTTGGCACAACCGAACTTTGACTTAGTTCATTATCTACTTTCCGCTTGTGCTATGTTCTGACCTTGTCGATGGTCTTGGCGCCTTAGTCTAAAAGCTTTAAAGAGAACTTCTCGTGATTAAGCAAGATTGTTTTGGCATTGTATTGGGTGGTTGGATACTGTAATGAAGATAAATAAGGACCCATTCGGTGTAGCACTTGTTTGGAAAGCACAATGACCCACCTGGCGGCGATGAATGCGAATCCTGCCCCATCATGACTTTGGACCACTTGAATACCTGGTTTATCATGCCCAGCATTCCCCCCTCTCTCCCGCCAATATGGAAATGAGTATGCCTTGATTGTAGCGTGATTCATTCGGCCGTCTGCTACGGCATTGGTTGTTGTCGAAACGGATGAGTTGGCGACTTAAGTAGAAGGAGAAGAAGATTAGTGGTCAAAGGTCAGTTGGTTTCCTCCTCCTGGTTAGTCGGAGATCGGTTGAAATGCTTAAAGATGAAAGCATCCTAAGCCGCTAAAATGTGCAATAACCGCGGTCTTTGTATTTACTCATTCATGTGCTTATCAGTCAAAGCAGTCACACTCATTCGACCATTTTTCTCAGCACTCATCCATCCATGGCTTCCTTGACTTCGAACAGAATTGCTGTGCCCATCAGCTTCCAAAAGAGTTTTGATCCTGAGATTGCCAATTAGAAGAAATAGTTAATCGATTCGATAATAATGAGACTTTTGTGGTCTTGGGTGCCAGATCGGCAGAGTTCTTCGTACTTCTACAGGTCTTCCTCATTCTCGAGGCATCACGTCGTGAGGCGGGCGTGACGGAACACACAATCTCTAAACCAGGCCGAACCATAATCACCTTCCTGTTGGTACTGAACCTCGCCATGTGGATTGTCAATACCTTTGCATTGAAGCACGCGGAGAATCACGAAATTTTTTGACTATATTACACAGACCTTGGATGGAAGATTATAACCCACCTCTCCCTGCCCCTCATCATCTTCTTCCGCTTCCACTTCACCGTCTGTTTGGCGGATATTTGGACCAATGCCTACCGCCTTCATTATCGTCACACCGAGGTCTAGACTCCCCTCCTGATGGAAACAGCACCACCACTAACAACCGCTTATCCCACTTCACACAGCTAATCAGAATAAAGTACCACCCTTTAAAACTTGACCAGTTGCAAATCTACTGGCGCATTGCAAGCGCGATTATATGCGGTATAAACTTTCAATTTTACACTGGGCAGAAGCAGGCGCGGCATTAAGTCATGCAGCACCTCCGCTTCCTCCTCCTCCCCCTTCCCATACAAACAAATGAACAGTACCTTAGCAATAAGTCGCTTTACTCAACGCTCACACATGTGGACGGCATGACAAACCAATGAATCCTGTGAATACTCATTTTGATATAACTTCACGTTTAGCTCCAATCATACCACACTGTTGTTATTGTCATTGTTCAAGGCCACAAATCCTGGCTACTAAGCAAGAGTAGTGTAATTTTAAGGCCATGGTAAGATCCTGCTCAGCTCGTACAATGTATGTTTCCCATAGGAACTACTTACCAAGGGATAGTAGCATAGTGGGTACGCTATTCTTGGGCGAGCCCACCAGAACTCATCACGGCTCTAGTATACGAGAGGTTCCTGGCGTCCTCGTACAGACCCATTGTAAAAGGGCTGAACTCGTCCAGCAAAGCAGCCAGATAATCTGGCAACAGTGGTCCAAACCCTTCCTGGAAAATGATATTTTATGGATTTAAGTAGACGCCACGTCTCCCAAGTGCCTAGTTGTTTTAGGTTCATTGATACAAATGGTCTTTCAGGAGTTGCACGAACAAGTGGGTCATGTAGTGAAGAAAAGACGATGGGGGCATCGAGCAGACAATACTGGAGCCCTTCTCTCACCCCAGACGTGCTAGACCTCCGTCCGGCCTGCATCATTTGCAGCAGTTTCAGGAAGCCTCAGGACACAGCAACTGCACCCTTGCAACCCATGCCAATGGAGTTCTTGACAAAAGGACGGGGATAGGCATCAAGATGCAAATCAATATATTTTGGTTTTGGCTGCCTTCTTTACAAAAGTGGCCAAAGTGGAACCCACGAAGGCTGAATTCGCCAAAATTGTCACTTTAACCATCTTTGGACATTGGAGCTGTCAACAGAGAGTGCCTAAATCAGTCCATAGCAATCGAAGCCCTAATGTCGAAAGCACACTTTATAATGAACTATGTAAGAGCCTCGAACTCGCAGAGACGAGCACGACACCCGGGCATTTGCAGGGTAACGGCCAAACAGAATTAACCAATCGCACGCTGATAGGACTGCTTAAAGACTTCACTAAAGAGGCTTAGCCTGAAGATTGGGATTTAAGCCTAGGACGTACCCTTCTCGCGTACAGAGCTACAGTCCACACATCAATGGGTGTTTTCCTATTCAAGATACTCGCAGGCCGCGAGCAAGGAAGTGGTAACCGACATTGTCCTCAGAGTGCGCATTACGTCTAAAAGGAGGAATGAGAAAGATGACTAATATTGCCCAGCGACAATTGGGACGTCTTATAGCAGCCAAAGTAAATGCTAAGACAGGCATGGTCGACCCAACAGCCGCCATGAAGGGGATTTCGTCCAAATATACAGGCCGATTTCCCACCTGGAACGCACCGCAAACGTTACCATCCTTGGAGTAGAGACTCTCTTTCACGAACTACACTGTCCAGAATGCCGAATTCCGCACCC
Organism: Taenia saginata; assembly: GCA_001693075.2. NCBI lineage: Eukaryota > Metazoa > Platyhelminthes > Cestoda > Cyclophyllidea > Taeniidae > Taenia > Taenia saginata. Next base: position 78,388 of record LWMK02000183.1, read on the forward strand.
AGCCAGTTACTGTCTATCACAATAAGATTACCAGGATAACGCCTACATGAATGCAGAAGGAATGAAGCCTTCCGGTGGCATGATTAAAGGCAACCAACAGGAGCAGTGCCGTTGACGATGCTCAAAAGACGAGGGGCTGCATTATTCTTGTGCTCCCTAAAAGTGCTTTGTAGACGGAAGTTAGAAGGGCAATTTCAAGTTCATGAAAGTCATTTCTGATGGCTTAGTCATTCGACAGCTGTCGGGACAGTGGCTTCACCTTAAGCATAACTAGGGTTTGAGTTAAGTGATGGAGACGGGAACCTACCTTCTTGAATTTGGCAAAGGGGCACGAACTTGCTTTTCATTGCTAACACCTAAATATCTGCTCAACGCATTACTAAACACAAGCTCTCTGGTCTGGCAAAACTGCATGAGCAAGAAGGTGGACTAAAAAGCTGTAGTCAGAGGTAAAATCATATTGCTCGCGAGGTGCTGGTCCCTAATGTCTTATCTAATTTTGCCACAATAGCCCATCCATTTTATCGCCAAACATGCTTCCTACAACGGCACACCTCATGCCTGTCCCCTAACAACGAGGAATGACGAGTCTCTTTGGAATATGAAGGGTGTAGCAGATTTAACCTCTGCACATTGTGCGCGCGGTCATGCGAAACGGCGACTGACAGTAGAATCAAGCAATCAAGGTCATCCCAATTGTTCTGTACTTGGACTGACTTCGTTTATCAATCGCCTCACTGTAGAATTCATCGTCTTCCACAAAGTCGTAATGTGATATGCCATTGCAGAGGAAAGGTATTGTGTTGTTAGGACACAGGGAGAGGGAAATTTTGGGTGGCTATGGGTATAATCGTCAAGGTACTGTATTTAACCGGGATGTTTGGTAAAAGTCTACCTGCCGCATCGCTTTTATAAAAATTGGCCACTAATAAAAACACGTGTCCACCCAGGAACCAGACATCACGTGAATTTTCCATCAAGTTGGAAGTTGTACGGTGAGACGAGTAGGAAGATTTTGATGCATTTAGTTCACCTGGTTCAGAACTGTCATTTAAGGAAAAAAAGGTACCAAACAGCCACAGTTATCGTGGTGTTAAAAACAGCAAGATCTATCTTACCTTGGAGGCGATGCCTCGTTGCATGTTGATCAGCTGCTTAAGCGTCAAAAGATCTGTGGTCTGCATCCAAGTGACAAGAATGTGGAAGCACAGAGGAAAGGATGATGGGTTTTCGTAGATTGACAGGGTGGTATGCATAGCAAGTACAAAGATGGGGTGCATATTTGCACAAAACAATCCTCCGTTGTCCTAACAGATAAAAATAAAAATGCCAGTTAATAGCAGCAACTGTTGGGTGGATGAAATTCGTGTAAGGCTTTTGTGACAGTGCGCGGTGGGCCTGTGTGATGTAGCGGTTATCATGGCTACCTTCCAGGCACATGCAGGTGTGTCGTTTACTTGACTTTTCAATTATCCATTCGTTTGCAAAGTTAATTTGATCCTCCTTTAAAACTAATGAAAGATGACTCGTACAGGAAAGGTTCTTCTTTTTAAGAAGGAGAACGCATTTTCACCGAATTTGTAGCTTTTAGCAAAAGTAAATTTAGATTCTGACTTCGGCAGAATAAGCCACATTGGTGACTCAAATAGATGGTTGACAAAAATAAAACAATTAAATCTTTTCATAGCCCCTAACCAGTAACAGGCATGATGTTTGCTGCAATGCTTTCAAAATTCTCCTAATTTACATCATGCTACTTATTTTTACGTAGTGCGCATCGAAGTTCTCTTATTTGTACAAGAAAAAAAAATGGTTAAATGCCAATTTCGTGAGAAGTCACACTCTATATATTAGCGTTTCTCTGGCGGTCACTAACAATCGCATGCAAAACTCGTTGCTTTGATCGCGGAACGCAAATTTTGCTACCAGTTCAATCTGGGCGGTAGTTGGTTTTGCTACGTATGTGGAGGTTCACGTGTTTCTAATCATCTCATTGCTATAATTCACACTTTTAATCATTACTTTCGGTTGCTTTTTCAGCATATCACTCAGCGCATTGCACCCATAAATTTTTCGAGCCTAAAAATTCACTAATAAGTGTCTGGTTTGATGTTTAGTCCCTGGCGCGTTCTCTCTAGGCGTCATGGTATTTGGTGACTAATATTCTATGCGACGCAAAATTAGATCACATGAAGTCGACTAAGATTTGCCGAAGGCAGTAATATTTTGTATCAGAGGTCGACGTTGCTTCTTTCAGGTAGATCGATCGAATAATGCACCAATGTAGTGGGTGTATAGGGTGTCACTCAAGTCATGAAGCATTCTCCATCCATGGCATTCCTCCGTATTGGCACTTGAAATCGTCTATAGCCCTTTTCCTTCTTCACCTCCCCAACTTGATACAGAAGGTGAAGCCGACAGAGCGGTGGATGTGTTGGTTTGGCACTAGTGAGGAGGAGGGGAGGAGGAAGATGTCTCATCAAAGCATCACTTGGACGTACCTGTCCACAACTCCTCAATAACGGCATGTCTCCCACCAGGACTGTTGCTACTATACCCCACCTCACCACGAATTTGCGCCACCATCATGTTATTGACCAAGTAAGAAGGCGCATTCTAATCAAAAATAAGAGGAGGGTTGTCAAATAAGCCGAAGTTGCGGTTACCTGATGGGAAGAAGAAGGGAAAGAAAACGAAGATAGGACTTGAAGGAGGGCTCTGCAATACTTTGAGTGAAACATTAAGACTGCTTTGGCAATTTGAAGTTGATTTTCCTCTCATTGACGGTAGATAATGATTAGTGTGACGAGATTTTGTTGAGGGGAGTTTCAGCTTTGCTAATTACCTCGTACCTGCCCATTGCTTCGCACATTTCTCACTTAGGATTAGATTGTAATTAAAAAGCCGTTGCTACCTTTTTCTTCCTCATCTTCTAGCTTTCTACTCTTTCAAAGCCATTTATTGCTTATTTCCCTTACTTCATTCTTTCATTGTTTATGTATTTTCACTTTCTTAACTTTATTCACTTTATATTTAAACCATTGTCTGTTTAATCTATCACTTTTCCCTTAAAAGGTGTTCCCTTAGAACACCCTATTTTTTTACCTTTATTTTTATGCACAAGTTACTGGCAGTAAGAAGACAACTTTCATAGGCAAGTATCTCTATTTCTCTCTCTCTCTCTTTCTCTCCAACTCCAACCTCCTTCTCTTGCATTACCATTTTACCAACTAAAAAAAAAAATTTCATTAGCGGTTTTCATACTTTCATTTTAACGATAGCCTTGCCTTCATTAAGTCCAATTTCCAATTTCATCTCTCCCACCGTCACGTATGTGTGACGCACGTACTTATTTATCGTTGCTCCCTATTTCAGCTACTTACTTAAAGCTAGTTGCCTTTTTTTTAATTTTTCATTTACTTATGTAATTAACCTGTTTATCACTTGAAAACTGCCTTCTTTTTCCCAACTCCTTCTTTTATTCACAAAGAATAATTCAAAACCTTCCCTCTAAAGCCTACCATACTTAACTTCCACTATTTTCCTTTCATCCCCTGCACTGTCACACATATGTGACATGTATACACATGCACGTATTAACAATTTACCTTTCCCTGCTCAAACCTTAGCACTGCAGCTGTTATTCTAGGTCTCATACATACACTCACACGTGCAGGGATATATAACTGTACGCACACATGCATACATAAGTAGATGCGTCACTGCCTCTTCTTCGCCTTTTTTGGAACGCACAAGGACATAAATCAGCAGTCTGCCGGTGAGAGACCGCATAACTACCGCAATGTGAGTTAAACCTTGGTAAAAAAAAGCACAATTATTTGTGATTTTCGAAAATAAGCTGTGCTGTGCATTGAGACTGCTTTCCAAATTAAATTAGGCTATTCTGAAATACCTTAAAAATGCTGACCAATCGTTCTACTCCGAAGGATGAGTAGTCCTGTCAGCGGTTATTTTGGACTCCAGTCATGTCATGGAGAATTTACACTCTTGTGAGGCTCCTTTTAAGTTTCTTCCGCGAACATTCTTTTGCATTAGTCGTGGACGACCGCGCCACCATGCCAATGGCATAGTCAGTATTGCTGTCCACTTCGTACGGATTTACATCATAGTTCTATAGAGTGACACCTCTTTCTCTTGCGGTAGCTCCACATAAGGAACCTTTATTCGTGATGGAGATAGATTCTTGCAGAATCCACTTGATTTAGTGAACTAAACGTTATTCCAGCAGCGTAAAATACAATGTGTTTCTGTGATGTCGAACTCGTGGTCTACTTGAGGGTCGCCTTCTGGATGACCTCAATCAAAATTCTCTTCTTACGCCTCTACAACAGTTCCAATGAGGGCACCAAACTAATGGCCACTAAAAGCTGTCAGCACCTCCTTCCTCCTCCTCCTCCTCCTCAGCTGTCTAATCATTAACGTAATTGACCACATGCACTCACCTGTCACTCTTAATTGTCTAAAGAGCAAGAACAGGGTGCAGAATACCAGTGGACTCTGAGTGTTGGAAAACACTGCTACTGTTATTTCATAAGTAGAGTGATTTTAGCAAAGTGGCTGTTTGGTCTGGCAGATAGAATGCTGCCTTGATGAATACACAGATTAGCCCTGGTGAGTCTTCATCGTTAAGCAGGAGTAAATGCATTTACTCGAGCCCAAATGCGATCGGGGTAGGACAGTTTGCTAACAAACATGCAATTGGCTTTCAAGGCTAGTAAACCTCATTACAAGAGCAGACTGACCCAACAAAAAAAGATTTTTAGCAATCGAAATTGCTAATTTGTGGTCAACATTGTCTAATGCCTCCAATAAAGTAACCTCTAATTTCGCATTTACCCTGGTACTATGTGATAAATCACGATCATTTTGCTCCTCTCTAAGACAACATCACGAGTGCTTCGAATACAACTGTACACTACGTCTTGCCTTAAGCCGGCCAGCCATAACGCCTTATGTACAGCAAAACATTAAATGATGATTGATTCGTCTCTTAGTATCACTGACTCTATGGCAGGCAGTCCTACCGTCAACACCGTGTGTCTCGTAGTGCACACGTAGTGGTTGGTTGGTGCACTCGGATATTTTCATTGGTCCGACATCCATGCTTGCATCTATGTCAGCTCGCTACGATGGACTCGTACTTCTCTTCATGTTACAAAGCTGTGCGGTGGTTGTTAGCCTTCTCAGCATTTTGCTGTGTGCATCTCCTGAAGATGCATTGATTGCATGGCCAGATCAACGTCACCTACGTGTAAGCCTCGATCAACAATGGAGCAGTACATTGACTCTCCACTGGCCTGTGAAGGAGTACTGTGCAGCGAATAGCCCCATGAATTTCTCAGCGACCATCACAAGGGCTGGAAGTGAAAANGGTCCAAACCCTTCCTGGAAAATGATATTTTATGGATTTAAGTAGACGCCACGTCTCCCAAGTGCCTAGTTGTTTTAGGTTCATTGATACAAATGGTCTTTCAGGAGTTGCACGAACAAGTGGGTCATGTAGTGAAGAAAAGACGATGGGGGCATCGAGCAGACAATACTGGAGCCCTTCTCTCACCCCAGACGTGCTAGACCTCCGTCCGGCCTGCATCATTTGCAGCAGTTTCAGGAAGCCTCAGGACACAGCAACTGCACCCTTGCAACCCATGCCAATGGAGTTCTTGACAAAAGGACGGGGATAGGCATCAAGATGCAAATCAATATATTTTGGTTTTGGCTGCCTTCTTTACAAAAGTGGCCAAAGTGGAACCCACGAAGGCTGAATTCGCCAAAATTGTCACTTTAACCATCTTTGGACATTGGAGCTGTCAACAGAGAGTGCCTAAATCAGTCCATAGCAATCGAAGCCCTAATGTCGAAAGCACACTTTATAATGAACTATGTAAGAGCCTCGAACTCGCAGAGACGAGCACGACACCCGGGCATTTGCAGGGTAACGGCCAAACAGAATTAACCAATCGCACGCTGATAGGACTGCTTAAAGACTTCACTAAAGAGGCTTAGCCTGAAGATTGGGATTTAAGCCTAGGACGTACCCTTCTCGCGTACAGAGCTACAGTCCACACATCAATGGGTGTTTTCCTATTCAAGATACTCGCAGGCCGCGAGCAAGGAAGTGGTAACCGACATTGTCCTCAGAGTGCGCATTACGTCTAAAAGGAGGAATGAGAAAGATGACTAATATTGCCCAGCGACAATTGGGACGTCTTATAGCAGCCAAAGTAAATGCTAAGACAGGCATGGTCGACCCAACAGCCGCCATGAAGGGGATTTCGTCCAAATATACAGGCCGATTTCCCACCTGGAACGCACCGCAAACGTTACCATCCTTGGAGTAGAGACTCTCTTTCACGAACTACACTGTCCAGAATGCCGAATTCCGCACCCAGCCAGTTACTGTCTATCACAATAAGATTACCAGGATAACGCCTACATGAATGCAGAAGGAATGAAGCCTTCCGGTGGCATGATTAAAGGCAACCAACAGGAGCAGTGCCGTTGACGATGCTCAAAAGACGAGGGGCTGCATTATTCTTGTGCTCCCTAAAAGTGCTTTGTAGACGGAAGTTAGAAGGGCAATTTCAAGTTCATGAAAGTCATTTCTGATGGCTTAGTCATTCGACAGCTGTCGGGACAGTGGCTTCACCTTAAGCATAACTAGGGTTTGAGTTAAGTGATGGAGACGGGAACCTACCTTCTTGAATTTGGCAAAGGGGCACGAACTTGCTTTTCATTGCTAACACCTAAATATCTGCTCAACGCATTACTAAACACAAGCTCTCTGGTCTGGCAAAACTGCATGAGCAAGAAGGTGGACTAAAAAGCTGTAGTCAGAGGTAAAATCATATTGCTCGCGAGGTGCTGGTCCCTAATGTCTTATCTAATTTTGCCACAATAGCCCATCCATTTTATCGCCAAACATGCTTCCTACAACGGCACACCTCATGCCTGTCCCCTAACAACGAGGAATGACGAGTCTCTTTGGAATATGAAGGGTGTAGCAGATTTAACCTCTGCACATTGTGCGCGCGGTCATGCGAAACGGCGACTGACAGTAGAATCAAGCAATCAAGGTCATCCCAATTGTTCTGTACTTGGACTGACTTCGTTTATCAATCGCCTCACTGTAGAATTCATCGTCTTCCACAAAGTCGTAATGTGATATGCCATTGCAGAGGAAAGGTATTGTGTTGTTAGGACACAGGGAGAGGGAAATTTTGGGTGGCTATGGGTATAATCGTCAAGGTACTGTATTTAACCGGGATGTTTGGTAAAAGTCTACCTGCCGCATCGCTTTTATAAAAATTGGCCACTAATAAAAACACGTGTCCACCCAGGAACCAGACATCACGTGAATTTTCCATCAAGTTGGAAGTTGTACGGTGAGACGAGTAGGAAGATTTTGATGCATTTAGTTCACCTGGTTCAGAACTGTCATTTAAGGAAAAAAAGGTACCAAACAGCCACAGTTATCGTGGTGTTAAAAACAGCAAGATCTATCTTACCTTGGAGGCGATGCCTCGTTGCATGTTGATCAGCTGCTTAAGCGTCAAAAGATCTGTGGTCTGCATCCAAGTGACAAGAATGTGGAAGCACAGAGGAAAGGATGATGGGTTTTCGTAGATTGACAGGGTGGTATGCATAGCAAGTACAAAGATGGGGTGCATATTTGCACAAAACAATCCTCCGTTGTCCTAACAGATAAAAATAAAAATGCCAGTTAATAGCAGCAACTGTTGGGTGGATGAAATTCGTGTAAGGCTTTTGTGACAGTGCGCGGTGGGCCTGTGTGATGTAGCGGTTATCATGGCTACCTTCCAGGCACATGCAGGTGTGTCGTTTACTTGACTTTTCAATTATCCATTCGTTTGCAAAGTTAATTTGATCCTCCTTTAAAACTAATGAAAGATGACTCGTACAGGAAAGGTTCTTCTTTTTAAGAAGGAGAACGCATTTTCACCGAATTTGTAGCTTTTAGCAAAAGTAAATTTAGATTCTGACTTCGGCAGAATAAGCCACATTGGTGACTCAAATAGATGGTTGACAAAAATAAAACAATTAAATCTTTTCATAGCCCCTAACCAGTAACAGGCATGATGTTTGCTGCAATGCTTTCAAAATTCTCCTAATTTACATCATGCTACTTATTTTTACGTAGTGCGCATCGAAGTTCTCTTATTTGTACAAGAAAAAAAAATGGTTAAATGCCAATTTCGTGAGAAGTCACACTCTATATATTAGCGTTTCTCTGGCGGTCACTAACAATCGCATGCAAAACTCGTTGCTTTGATCGCGGAACGCAAATTTTGCTACCAGTTCAATCTGGGCGGTAGTTGGTTTTGCTACGTATGTGGAGGTTCACGTGTTTCTAATCATCTCATTGCTATAATTCACACTTTTAATCATTACTTTCGGTTGCTTTTTCAGCATATCACTCAGCGCATTGCACCCATAAATTTTTCGAGCCTAAAAATTCACTAATAAGTGTCTGGTTTGATGTTTAGTCCCTGGCGCGTTCTCTCTAGGCGTCATGGTATTTGGTGACTAATATTCTATGCGACGCAAAATTAGATCACATGAAGTCGACTAAGATTTGCCGAAGGCAGTAATATTTTGTATCAGAGGTCGACGTTGCTTCTTTCAGGTAGATCGATCGAATAATGCACCAATGTAGTGGGTGTATAGGGTGTCACTCAAGTCATGAAGCATTCTCCATCCATGGCATTCCTCCGTATTGGCACTTGAAATCGTCTATAGCCCTTTTCCTTCTTCACCTCCCCAACTTGATACAGAAGGTGAAGCCGACAGAGCGGTGGATGTGTTGGTTTGGCACTAGTGAGGAGGAGGGGAGGAGGAAGATGTCTCATCAAAGCATCACTTGGACGTACCTGTCCACAACTCCTCAATAACGGCATGTCTCCCACCAGGACTGTTGCTACTATACCCCACCTCACCACGAATTTGCGCCACCATCATGTTATTGACCAAGTAAGAAGGCGCATTCTAATCAAAAATAAGAGGAGGGTTGTCAAATAAGCCGAAGTTGCGGTTACCTGATGGGAAGAAGAAGGGAAAGAAAACGAAGATAGGACTTGAAGGAGGGCTCTGCAATACTTTGAGTGAAACATTAAGACTGCTTTGGCAATTTGAAGTTGATTTTCCTCTCATTGACGGTAGATAATGATTAGTGTGACGAGATTTTGTTGAGGGGAGTTTCAGCTTTGCTAATTACCTCGTACCTGCCCATTGCTTCGCACATTTCTCACTTAGGATTAGATTGTAATTAAAAAGCCGTTGCTACCTTTTTCTTCCTCATCTTCTAGCTTTCTACTCTTTCAAAGCCATTTATTGCTTATTTCCCTTACTTCATTCTTTCATTGTTTATGTATTTTCACTTTCTTAACTTTATTCACTTTATATTTAAACCATTGTCTGTTTAATCTATCACTTTTCCCTTAAAAGGTGTTCCCTTAGAACACCCTATTTTTTTACCTTTATTTTTATGCACAAGTTACTGGCAGTAAGAAGACAACTTTCATAGGCAAGTATCTCTATTTCTCTCTCTCTCTCTTTCTCTCCAACTCCAACCTCCTTCTCTTGCATTACCATTTTACCAACTAAAAAAAAAAATTTCATTAGCGGTTTTCATACTTTCATTTTAACGATAGCCTTGCCTTCATTAAGTCCAATTTCCAATTTCATCTCTCCCACCGTCACGTATGTGTGACGCACGTACTTATTTATCGTTGCTCCCTATTTCAGCTACTTACTTAAAGCTAGTTGCCTTTTTTTTAATTTTTCATTTACTTATGTAATTAACCTGTTTATCACTTGAAAACTGCCTTCTTTTTCCCAACTCCTTCTTTTATTCACAAAGAATAATTCAAAACCTTCCCTCTAAAGCCTACCATACTTAACTTCCACTATTTTCCTTTCATCCCCTGCACTGTCACACATATGTGACATGTATACACATGCACGTATTAACAATTTACCTTTCCCTGCTCAAACCTTAGCACTGCAGCTGTTATTCTAGGTCTCATACATACACTCACACGTGCAGGGATATATAACTGTACGCACACATGCATACATAAGTAGATGCGTCACTGCCTCTTCTTCGCCTTTTTTGGAACGCACAAGGACATAAATCAGCAGTCTGCCGGTGAGAGACCGCATAACTACCGCAATGTGAGTTAAACCTTGGTAAAAAAAAGCACAATTATTTGTGATTTTCGAAAATAAGCTGTGCTGTGCATTGAGACTGCTTTCCAAATTAAATTAGGCTATTCTGAAATACCTTAAAAATGCTGACCAATCGTTCTACTCCGAAGGATGAGTAGTCCTGTCAGCGGTTATTTTGGACTCCAGTCATGTCATGGAGAATTTACACTCTTGTGAGGCTCCTTTTAAGTTTCTTCCGCGAACATTCTTTTGCATTAGTCGTGGACGACCGCGCCACCATGCCAATGGCATAGTCAGTATTGCTGTCCACTTCGTACGGATTTACATCATAGTTCTATAGAGTGACACCTCTTTCTCTTGCGGTAGCTCCACATAAGGAACCTTTATTCGTGATGGAGATAGATTCTTGCAGAATCCACTTGATTTAGTGAACTAAACGTTATTCCAGCAGCGTAAAATACAATGTGTTTCTGTGATGTCGAACTCGTGGTCTACTTGAGGGTCGCCTTCTGGATGACCTCAATCAAAATTCTCTTCTTACGCCTCTACAACAGTTCCAATGAGGGCACCAAACTAATGGCCACTAAAAGCTGTCAGCACCTCCTTCCTCCTCCTCCTCCTCCTCAGCTGTCTAATCATTAACGTAATTGACCACATGCACTCACCTGTCACTCTTAATTGTCTAAAGAGCAAGAACAGGGTGCAGAATACCAGTGGACTCTGAGTGTTGGAAAACACTGCCACTGTTATTTCATAAGTAGAGTGATTTTAGCAAAGTGGCTGTTTGGTCTGGCAGATAGAATGCTGCCTTGATGAATACACAGATTAGCCCTGGTGAGTCTTCATCGTTAAGCAGGAGTAAATGCATTTACTCGAGCCCAAATGCGATCGGGGTAGGACAGTTTGCTAACAAACATGCAATTGGCTTTCAAGGCTAGTAAACCTCATTACAAGAGCAGACTGACCCAACAAAAAAAGATTTTTAGCAATCGAAATTGCTAATTTGTGGTCAACATTGTCTAATGCCTCCAATAAAGTAACCTCTAATTTCGCATTTACCCTGGTACTATGTGATAAATCACGATCATTTTGCTCCTCTCTAAGACAACATCACGAGTGCTTCGAATACAACTGTACACTACGTCTTGCCTTAAGCCGGCCAGCCATAACGCCTTATGTACAGCAAAACATTAAATGATGATTGATTCGTCTCTTAGTATCACTGACTCTATGGCAGGCAGTCCTACCGTCAACACCGTGTGTCTCGTAGTGCACACGTAGTGGTTGGTTAGTACGCTCGGAGATTGTCATTGGTCCGACATCCATGCTTGCATTCAAATCAGCTCGCTATGATGGACTTGCACTTCTCCTCATGTTGTGAAGCTGTGCGGTGGTTGTTAGCCTTCTCAGCGTTTTGCTGTGTGCATCTTCTGAAGATGCACCGATTACATGGCCAGATCCGCGCCACTTACGTGTAAGCCGAGACCAACAATGGAGCAGTATATTGACTCTCCACTGGCCTGTGAAGGAGTACTGTGCAGCGAATGGCCTCGTGAATTTTTTAACGACCATCACAAAGGCTGGAAGTGAAAAGTCTTGGAGGCTTGTTAGCACGACAAATGAACGCCTATATGCCACAATTGACAACGATGAGGNCAGCAACCATCACAAGGGCTGGAAGTGAAAAATCTTGGAGGCTTGTTAGCACGAAAAATGAACGCCTATATGTCACAATTGACAACGATGAGGCTGAGTACCACATCACAGCCGAAATGAAGACCAAATTCAATTTGCATGGAGTGTCTGCCAACGCTAGCCTGAAGACAGATAATGAGCTATTTCTCATCTAGCACAAATTGGGTGGTTAACTTAACAACATTGTAAAGCACACAAGTTTACCCAATCAATCGTGGATTTTGTACCTTTTAGCGAGTCCCCGCCCCAGCTACTGCCCCTCACGGTAAGCTCAAAATCGCCTGCTTGGAATTGTTACCTGACTCATAGTATGGGGAGATGTTTAGTAGAAAAAAAATTAAGAGAATTCAATTAGCCGATTTCTCAATACTGGTGTAATCTAGGCACCGCGATGTCATGAGGTCCTTTTGATGGAATCGGTTATATCACAGTGTGGTGCAATAAGACTCAGTGCTCTCCATCGGAATTCATCTGACCCAGATTAGCACTGCTTTTGGAATACTTGTTCCACGAAATGTTCCTTTCTAGGCCTACACAGGGGGTTCATGAAGTTCTTGCAGACGGTAACGGTCCATTCGTGGTGGTGTTAGAGCGCAGTGTCACGGGGGAATGCTTGCTGATCATCTACAACGAGACTGCTAACCACACGGTATGTAAATACTACTCAATCTGTATATAGTAGATGAATAAAACTTATGCTTTATTATGCTGTCTGTTCCTTTGATTCGGTTTTTTTTTGTTAAAAAAATGTGTGCCATCTATANCGTTCTTCTGCTCTATCTGCCTAGATCGAGGAACTGGANACGATATTCACTGACTTCTGGCCTGTCAAGAAGCTGCCTACGTATTTCGTTTGGAACACGTTTTGCTTTGCCTCGAATCACAAGTCCTTCTGCTCTATCTGCCTAGATCGAGGAACTGGATGTCTGCCGGAATGTCTGCCAGGGTGGAGAACGTGCGTCAATGGCGTCCCCAAAAAACACCTCAACTTTAAACTCCCAAGCCATTTGCTTAAATCTCTTTCAAAGTTCAGCATCAGAGCCTATTCCGTCTCCGACAAAGAAAAGTTTGAACGAAAATATCTTTCGAACGCTTAATTTTCTTCTCAATTTACGATTAGCGAAGCATTTTGCAGAGATAGCATGATCAAAAGAGTTGACTTCTCACATCCTCAGGTACTCGAATTGGTTCATCTAGTAAGGCGAGTTTTTTGGGATTTTAGTTGATCCACCGCGCGATGTCTACGGGAAGTTGAAGCTGACGTCACCCAAGGAGGCTCGCCTCACCGTTACCCTCCGTCCACCAGCTTCAAATCCTCACCTAATCCATAACTTCACTTTCGTTTTCAGTCATAATAATGAGACAATTTTTTTCAAGGTCATCAAAGATAACGCAAGAATTTCGTCCTCCTTACCTAACCTCCTATTTTTAAAAGCAGCTTTCTGCGCATAGCACCAATCATTCATCCCCACCAGCTGCAGTAACCGCCGAGGTATAAACGAATACCACGTCCTGGTTTCACGTAAAGATGAGAAGACATTGACGTGGATGTAGACCCACTTGAAGTACTGTTTCAATGGCGAATGTAAATGTCAGACTCACGTTTTCGGTACTGCTTAAGGCAGTTTGAAGTACAGTATCGCTGATCCCATGATCAGCCCCTAAAAAGCAAAGAACCAGGACACACTCCTCACTCCAGGTCACCTGGTTCGCAATTGAATACCTTGTACTGGTTGATTTGGGTAACTCTCAGCATCTTATAGCTTGAAGAAGCTACTTCGTTGAGCCTTATGCCTTGTGTGCCGATTTGGTCCTTACATCCACACTGAAGACACTATTGAGTGGATATATCCTGCTCAAAAGTTGTCATCAATTTACAGAGGCACCAGTAAGGGAACGCCAGACTGTCAGTTTAATTACTCAATCGTCAAAGTACCTCACACAAGCCTCCTTTTAGCCCCATGTTTAACGAAACAATTGGGTTACAACTACTCGTTTCTTCTATTCCAATATTTTAGAAACCATTGAGGGACGTAACCAAGAAGACTATTGAGTATGAAAAAATTGTACATGTCCAACACGACGAGACCGTGCGATTCGAGGTTAGCGCAAGCGCTCTCTACAAATATCCAGGCAACTACACTGTCAGAGCATATACAAATGACGCTGTGAACAATACGGCTGTTCACTTCATCATTATGCCTCACTTCCGTAATTCTCCCTTAAAGCTACATCACTGTATTGCATTGTAAGTAGCGGAATTGGAAGACCGTTTTGTCAATTCATTTTCTAGATGCCTTGCAGCCTCCATTCTACGAGCTATATGTATCCTGGGATAGTGTAACAGCGAAATGGGGCAAACCACAACTTCTCCAAGCTTTCTGTGCTTATCTCGTGGACGCGTCCCCATTGGAGAAGAATGCAGTTCGTGTGATGCAAGCACCACGTCCCAAAGATGAAACGGTGACATTCCGTAACCTCACACCGGATGCCAAATACGAATCAAATTGCAATCAAATTGCACTAACAATGAGCCCTTTTGGACCGTCTTGGGTGTTGTTGAAACCAATCCTGGAGGTAAAGACAATCAAACGGGATTATTAAGCCGCATATTTTGATGGTGAGTACTTCGTTATTAGTGCTGTCTCTATTCTTCAGAACCGGGAATTCCAACAGACGTACAGCTGACACAAGTTGGTCCAAATATGGTGAATATAACATGGATTCCACCGTCTGAACTGCCGGGCAAACACCCCTATTACGAGTGGAATTGTGGGCCCAAAATAGGCTTTGCTAGAATGAGTGGCAAAACAAATGATACATACACGGTATTGACAGATGTTGCATCGGGAACTTTGTCGTGTAGAGTGCAGGCAGTGATGAAGACAAGGATCTACATGGATAAGTATGGAGCTAAGAGCTCTGCTATCGAGCTACTCGTCAACCCCGCAGGTAAGAGACATGTGCTCTCGTAAGTAAGCATGTAAACTCCGGAGGCCCTCTTTCCAAAGGCATGTGAAGTTACGGAGAATCACATCATCGACAAAGTTGGGCAGCACTCGGTGTGGATGGTAGAGTGGTTGCGAAATGGACAAGGAGATGTAAAATTGCATTAACAATAAAATCACTTATTCCTCACACATGTTAGTTAAAGGCATTTGCTTTTCTGTTCAATCTCTCATCAGGCTATAGCAAAACCACCACTTCCTCCACCACCCTCACCACTGCGTCAACCAGCACTCCAAAGGAGAAGAATGAGGTAACAACAAAGGAGGAGCGGAAAGAAGCAGACTCGACCACCGCACAACGTAAGACGTGCTGTGCCTTACCTACACTGTTTCTTTTCGTGGTTCTTGACTGCTGAGTTAGCAATTTAATTGCAACCTCTGGTGTCCCAGTCTTTAGCATAAAACAGGAAATGTGTCAGTCGATCCCACGTACGAAGATATAGGTTAACATTTAGACTACGGAAGCAGCTTTCTTTTAGAGGCATTATCATGTCATGCACTACAAGAGCAGTCTCATCACATTAGATAATTGCTGCCACCAAGAAGATGAGCCAATGCAAAGCCGGCAGAAATCCCATTAAACAGTTAGGTTTCCGTGTTTATTATTTTAGAACCAGCGTCTCCTGAGACCACACACTCAACTCTTTCAACCAGCACTCCAAAGGAGGAGAGAAAAGAACCAGCCTCGACCACCACACAGCGTAAGATGTGCTGCAATTTGCCTAAGCTTTCTCCTTTCGTGGCTCTTGGCTGATGAAGTACAAATTTTGCTGTTAAATCTGGTGTCCCAGCTTTTAACTTAAAACAGGGAATGATTCAGTCGATCGAACCTGTGAAGACCTGAGTCAACTTTTAACTATGGAAGCAGCTTTCTTCTAGAGGCATAATCATGTCTTGCACTACACTAGATTAATTGCTACTACCGGCACAAACCTCATTGACCAAACAGGTTCCAGTTTTTGTAATTTTAGAACCAGCGTCTCCTGAGACCACTCAGTCAACTCTTTCACCTAGCACTCCAAAGAAGGAGAGAAAAAAGGCAGCCTTGAACACCACACAACGTAAGACATGTTACAATTTGCTTAAACTTTCTCCTTTCGTGGCTCTTGACTGCTGAACCATCCATTTTACTGCCACAACTGACGGCTCAGTTTCTGGTAGGGCAAAAACAGTACGAATCAATTATTATTAGAACTACCAAGGCATTGTTTCGAGAGGCACAACCATGTTTACCACCACAAGGGCAGGCTCATTTCATTGCAAGTATTTCTTCTACAATAAAGATGAGCTAATGGAAAGGGAGTGGAGACTTCTTTAACCAACCAGAGTCCTGTATTCTCTGGTTGTTTTAGAACCAGTGCCTCCTGAGACCACCCACGCAACCCTTTCAACAGCCATTAAAGTTGGTAAGTTCGTGGACTTCCTACGGTCATTTCACCAAATTCAGAGGTGCGTTGACTCCATAAAGTGATGCTTAGTTAAATGAGACGCTGCAAGTCGCTTGCCTCCAAATTGCTCGAAACACTGTAACTACTTGATGTCATTTGAACAACCTGGTATGAATGGCTAGGTTCTGTATTGGTTTTGCTGATTTACTGATGTCGTGCTGACCCTTACCAGTAAATACCTGCTTTGAGAAGAACCTGTTGCTTCGNTTGGTTTTGCTGATTTACTGATGTCGTGCTGACCCTTACCAGTAAATACCTGCTTTGAGAAGAACCTGTTGCTTCGCCGCTCATCGAACTATCTGAATATGGGTACACAGCACTTCCTCCGGAAACGACAGTCGAGGGTAAGTTCGGCTTTCCATAAGAAAGTAGTCAAAGAGAAATCGCATTGACTGAAGGAGACGGTTTTCTGCCTAAAGGACGTGTGAATATGAAGACCACGCTGCTCGCTGTCTTCGGAACCTTAGGAGCCTACCTCGTAGTCGCCGCTGCTGTGCTGATGTTGCAGAGGTGGCGTCGGAGAAACGCTGCAAAGATGTTTGAGTGCGTTGTTAGCTACAACTCCACTTATTTGTTCGAGAGGTGCTTGACCTAGCCGTTTGCATTCCTTTGCAGGAATCCTCCTCCCGCCGACCTACCACCGTTCTACTCGTAGGGAGGGTCTTCGGATGAAATTCTTAGCTCGAAGTTTCCGGTACAAGGGTTACCACAATTTGTTTACCCATAGAGAGAGAGTAGCAATCCTTGACTTTGTGACATCCAAAATGTATTTCCTGAATCACCTATCCTTTTCTCTTTCCTTCTCTACTTGGTTGCGGTTTCGCACATCATATCCGCCCAAACATCGCTCCATCAAGGACTGCTTAGAACAACTTGTGAGTCATTTTACCACGTTTTTGTTTGCATACCAGTTTTTCGCTACAGTCGCAACAAGTAGTATGGGTAAGCACATGTTGTTAAGGTAGAGAAGAGCTCCAAGACCGTTTTGCGCAACGAAGTACAAGGTGCAGAGGCAGACACATCATTGCAGTGCACCACAGAGTGAAACAGGCTATCAGGCAAGGCAGATCACTGCATTTAAGTTGTTCACAGCGAAATTCCAACTTCTTGACCACTTGTTGTTGAAGTTATTTCGGAGAGTAGGCGGTTTTGACAATTTTCTTGGTTTGCTTGTACAAAGCAAGACTTGACTTGGCCATCGTCTACCACCCAGATGTGGAACTTGAATAGACCAAAAGTCTGCTAAAGTAGCATAAACTCAACTGGTTGTCGGGTCAGTTTCCTGTGAATATCGAGTCCGGTTGGTTCCGCGATTGCACAGGTAATAAGGGAGCTAATGTGCCCTGGAGTTAACGTCAAACCCTTCTACAAGATGTCTACAACATTTGCTTTGGTGACACTAGTGGGTGAGGCCACGCCAAAGTCGGCACTTTTTTGCATTCCCTCACGGACAAGCATCTCACACCGTTGGCACACTTGTCACTCTGTCTACGCCTCCTTGCTGTTATTGGGAATGAGGTTGAGCACCGTTTTGGTAACACGACTAGAGTCTCTGCTGTGTCTCCTCAAGGCACCTCCTTATCAATCCTCGTTTTCGAGAACCCAGGAAATCCAGGTTTGCTGGCCAAGCCAATGTAGGACTCAGGTAGGTAAGGGGTTGGAAACTTAAAGCAGTCACCACTGTTATCTTAGCGCATCTATCTCACCACTTAACTGAGACGTGCAAAGCAGCATTGCAAGAGACGGACTCTTCGACGTTGCTAAACCCATGCAGCCCAGCATGCTTCACCTTATCTTCGGTGTGGAGGACTGGCATGTTCACAGGAATAGCGTAGCAAAGCTAGGCTTGTTTGCTACAGATGTTCCATCTTGCCAGCTTTTACGTCAGTCTCTGTCTCACTGATCCGCTTGGCTTCCTATAGTCGTACAAATCCTGTTTGAATTCTTCGGCACTAAGGCATAGATACCCGAAAGCTTAGGTCAGCCGTCTTGTGTTAGGGTGAACTTTGTGGCCTGTAGTTGACACCTGCTCTTGACCACTTTCATTTCGCACTGCCTATTAACTTGAGCAGGCCTTTCTGTGGCTTGTCAGGACCGATTTTGTACATTATTTCTTCAGGGTCATCCGTGCAAAAAACCTTGGAATACGATTGGCTCTGATGCATCTATGCACAAATTCGATACTGGTCGAGATTTTGTGAATGTTATTTTAGGGTAACCACTTTCATTAATCAGCAAGAACTGAAACTGACTTACTGTTGTTGCTGTTGTTGCTGCTCCGCAGTCACATTGTCCAGCTATTTGCACTCCCTCCCATGGTTCAGAGAACATTGCAAATCGTGTGGTGTCTAAGTTTTTAGAAGTGGAATATGATTGGTTAGTAATAGCTGTCACAATTCTAGAGAAACCATACAGTACTAAGTTGTGCTATTCTTCTTTAACCCAAAAGGAAAAATGGAATTCCAATGTGTATATATGGGAAAAATAGCACTAATTATTCAATGATTCATTTAAATTAGGACGAATGACACGGCTTCATGAAGACAATGGAAATTGTGTGGTCCTCCTGTAAGCGTTGTCGCTGGGGCTCTTTCTCTCTGTCAATCTGTTTTAACCATAATATCAATTTTAAAAGGACATGAGCTGCGGGGCAGAAATAACGATGAAGATAGGAGTTTCTTAACGGGAATGAATGCTACTTATTGGTTTTAGTAGATGCACACACGCGAGGTGTGGTGGGGACTATTAAATATCGGGTCCTATGTAAGAGCAACTCCATTGGGGTGAGGTAACATTTCTAAAGGATCCCCAAGATTACCGGGAACTATCATAAATATTTGGATGTGTACGACTTTATGTTTTTGAGCTAGGCATCACGAAAACGAGCCGAGATTGTAAAGAGACGCTTAATCAATAGCCTCAACGATATTGTCGTGCCAAACATGGTTTTCCTGAAAATGTCTTCTTTTGTGTACAATTCTTTGCGGAAGGCAATTTTCTAGCGGAATAGTGCACAAGGGTTTCTTAATTTTTCTTTACGTTGGGCAGATGATTTGCCACGTTTTCAGCAAGGGTGGTGAAATTTCGCACTAATTGCTAGATTTTTATCTTCGAAAATCATTTCATAGTTTAAGAGTAGGCCAGGTAAAACCAAAAGGTGAGCAACTGTGCCATAATTGTATTCTTTTCTATGGTATAGGGCGTTACCTGCACAAGGACCATTTCCTATACAAATTCTTCACGACAAGGCATGGTTTGTTTCGATCACCCTGCTAAATTTTAAAGGCAGTGGACTTGCAAGATTATTGTTGTGTCCAAAGTACGATATGCCAGTCACGCGAGATATTTGCAATGTTGCAGGGCACAGAGAATAAGATTGTTGTCGATTCCAGGTAGGATTATGCTAGCAACAAGCATTCACACATCTCTGCTGCTACTACTTCTGTCTGACAAACTTGGACAGAGATGGTTAGTTGCACAGATGGGACAGTGTGTGTCAGTGAACCTCTTTATGCACTAAGACGCAGACCCTTCGCCTACCAACTCCTGTTTACAGAAGGCTTTATGCCAACTACGGTGGTACGATATTCGGTTGCTCAATGACAATGTCTCAGTGATGGGAATATTTCAAGAACCATCGCACGCCTGACTGCGTCACCACATTGTTCAGGTAGTCAGTCTGCCAAAATGTGACATACCGTCAGGCTCTTTACCGCTCGTGGGACATGAGTAGTGGAATTAAATTGGTTTTGTGAAAACGGTTGGAACGAAGCGATCGGCAGCGTAACCAAGACGTTTGAGATTTCAACAAGTTGGCGTGGATGATCGAGTCGATCGTTCGTCCTAATCGAACCGCGGCGATAAGTCTTTCTACACCGACACTGTTTCCAGGGGTCTGTTACAAGTTGATTTCTGTTCTATGGAAGTTCGCTTTATTTTATGCATTTAAATTGGCCATTGCTTACGCGATAAGCGGTTGGCAAAGGAATTTCCTTTTGTCCCACGCTTAGCAAGCGAGATTGTAATTTGCAACAAGAACGGAGAGCCACGACCCGCAAAGACGGTTGGTAGTGGCGAGGAGGAAAGTAGAAAGGCTTTCCTGGCTAGGAACCTGGATCAACAAATGCTTCTGCCAAGACTAATCCTCTATATTGTCTCTCTGGCTAATTAGCTACACGGCATCAGTTACATCTTCAGGTGGTTCTTGGTCAGTCTCTGTCTTTCTCAATGGTTCTAGACCTTATGACAACGGCGGTCGAGCAGATACAATGCAGCTCCTTGGCTATAGGAATCGCTCCAAAACAGTGGTGTGATTTCAGAACCAAATGAAGGGTCGTGGCAAATTTTAACCACAACAGAGTTGGCTGGAGGATCGTTGCTCGGATTTGGAGGCTGCTGTAGCCAATCCCTTGATCTCATCCCTTTTATCGAGCTCCGAATGCCGTCTACGCAAAGTAATGCGTATTTTTCCGTTGTCCTAGCAGCAACTGGCGTCATTCTGATTCCACACCTATCTGCCCAAATCTGAATTCTTTTAAAAATAATCCACTTCTGCACCCTTATTCGCTAATACTCCCATTCGCCTCCATTTGTTCCTGTCTGTGGACATAGTGTTCGTTGTGCGCCGATCCAAGTCCATTTGAAGTCTAATCACTTTCCTTTTCCAATTACCACAGCATCACTGGCATTCCTACACGGGCGTGATTCAGTTGTCTTCCTCCCATCTCTGTCCCATCCAGGGTCTCCTATTCCACGACTTACAATTGCAATGCGGTCCCAAATGCAAACTAACGTTGACTTCCATGCTCCTGTTCGTGGATCCCTTTTTCATTAAAAGGATTCCTTCGGAGTGTGTCATGCGGGCTTCCAACCCCTCTGGATGTGGTTGGAAATGACGGCGTTCCGTTTACAACTATAGTTGTGGCTACATTCAGCGAGAGTGATTGTTGTGACTCCAACCTAATGGTTTCACATTTTGAATAATTCAATCAAAGCACCCAAGTTAAGTGGAACCCGGCCCTGCTTAAATGGCATAGTAATTCAAGATGTCCGCATCGCACTTTGCTTCATCCAAGTTCGGAACTCTGTGCCCATTTCAAAGTCCAATGAAGTGAATCTAGCGTGCTGTTTGTGGAAGTATATTGAAATAATCCATCCTAAAACAAGAATGCATGGTTTTTGGCTAGCTAAATACAAGAATCCAGAGCAGCCGATGCTAATCAGCTGGGATTGAAGCAGTGAAGATATCACGACTAGATATTGTAGCTTGAATTTTGACTTCTAGAATTGGCGATTGCTATCTCAAGCGGTGTAAGTGCCCCGTCAACGGCCCCAAATCCACTGTAGCTTGCGAGTCTGGTTTCGTCATATGCTGCTGATTTGGGACCTTCCGCAAATAGCTCCCTTCGCATTCGCGGACAAATGCCGAAAGACGATTTCCGCCCTAACACTTCAAGGAAATGGGCTCTTTACACCATGCTACCGGCCAAAACTGTTGTCATCCAGATGGGTAAAGGATTAAAATGCCTTGGATCCCGTATTCTTCCACTCTATGCGCAACAAAATTGAACTTAGTATTGTATGGACATCAAAGCCACCAGTTCACAGAAGATTGCTATGAAGCCGTTTGAGAGCGCCCTTTTATGAATTGCAGTGGACTTTAAAAGAAATTAGGGTGTGTTATTCGAAAGGTTGCTCTAAATATATCACTTAATGGGGATTTGTGGAAGGAAAGAGGGTAAGAAGGGGAACTAATCCTTTGATATATGCCAGTAAAATGAGTCCAAATATTAAAAAAAGTACGAAATTTTACTCCCTGAAAGCCTCACAGAACTGGCAGTCGACGTATAGTTTGGATGGATTTCCAATTCTCGTTTTTACCCTTTTGTGATTGTTGTTGTTGTTGTTGACTAATTTACTGTTGCTCCCAGTTTTGATGTGGGATTGGCTATCCCCTTCCTGTGCGCCTCCTGACTACCCTTCGTGGTTTATTCCTGTCACCGATTTTGAGGTAGTGGGACTACGCCAATTTATTCCTGTCACCGATTTTGAGGTAGTGGGACTACGCCAATGGCCTAATCATTTACAACAATGGGTTCAGCAATCTAAAATAAATTTAAAGTCGGTGCGTTTTATCAGACATTTGAGATTTGCTTACATCTGGGCTCAACACATGCTTCCAGGCAAATGACAGGCTGCAGAAGGGCATTCTACTGTTGATTTGACTAATGTGATTTGTCAGGGTGACAAGACTTAGTGCCTAAGAGGTCTTATGTGAGATGTTATGGGCAATCAGACCATATCCACACTACCCGACATAAGGTAGCAATGAATTGGTGTGGGGGGCTTGGACAAGGTAACTGTGCCAGTTGCGAAAGCTAATTACATAGGTAACCAACAGCAGGCATAGTCTCTAGTGGTTGAGTTTTGAGATGAAGTTCACACCACCGTGCTACACAAACACCTCTTAAAACAGGGAAGAAAAGACCAAGGTACTAGAGATTGTACGCCAGTGGAAGGTCGGATTGGTGTATTGTAACTCCTGGGGACTTCTACAAGGCATGCGATCGTTCGCAAGTGGGAATCATTAACCATAGACCTGGGGCGCTTCATCAACATGGTAATTCCTTTAACCCGATTCCGGCCCTTCACCTAAGTGTAGCATTGAGAGCATACTGTGCTGGCAGATTCTGCCGCTAGTCAAGCCTCTCCGCCTTAAAATTCGAGTTTACTCAACTTTTGAACTGGGGACCGCTCTCGTGCTACTTGTTTCCTGTCATGCGGACAAGGCAGAAAGGTGTGACTCGAGATGTCAGTAGGGAGCAAGGCACTGCGAAAGAGCAAAGGCGATGTTTTTGTGGTCATGGTCACTTCCATCGTCATCCTCACCGAGCTCCAAGTTATCACCACCTCGATTTGATAATCACACTTGACACTTAAGTGATCACACACAGAGTGAGAGAAGTAGAAATTGAGTGAGATGAATACAAAGAATATCTCGAAATCGGTTTCTCCAGGATTAAGCAATAAAACGTCGCACCGAATAGAAGTAATTAACTAAATTTGTTGTAAGGGTAACCAAAATAGTTCAAGGGGCATTTTACAATCTATGGATTCCCATGAAGTAATTATGTTGCATTGCTAACCTTAAGAAAGTCATACCTCGCTGAATAGAATGTGGCCTTCACATTTTGGGAGCACAAGCCACCCATTAGAGGGTTGGTAGCTTGGATCACCACGATTCTCCATTTATCAAGCCATCCATGTTTTCGCTCCCTTTTGAGTACATTCACGAAGGGGTAGTAATGATGGATTTATGGAAACCGATGGAGAGTGTAGAAGACCCAATTTCCGTTGGCTTGCAGACACTTATACAGGAGTGAGCCGATTGTGCTTCAGCTGCCTTCTTTTCCTTACATAAGTCTCGGTCTTCCATGACCCCACATCAACCTGATGTTAGTTGGCACAATCCAGATGGTCTCTGGTGCGTGCGTCTATGATTATTCTCAATCCTGACCTCCAACCTTTCACAGCCCAATCGCTTTAGGCCAAAATGCCAGAGGTATAATTAACTTACCAGCCTGAGGTCAGCTCACAGATGCAGTGGCTGGAAGGCCAGAGCGGAGGAGGGACAAACTGATGACTGTTGGCCCGACTTCCCAGACTCATGAAAACAAACTTGGGTTTCAGGGCTGGAATCGCACTGACGTAAACGAGCAGGATCCTCTGGTAATATTTGCTACACACTATAAATTGGACATCACAACGGACTTCCACTTGGTTGTGAACATTGCTACTGAGAGCACAGGTATAGAGGGTAGGATTTACTTAAGCGGTGACCGTAAACTGCCAAGCTGGAGAAGATGCAGTGGCTGCTCCAATTGATAGCCATCACAAAACACTCTTTTGTGGTGCAATCGAAATGTTGGAGGTAAGAGAAACTTTGGTTTAGATATGCAACCGTAAAGTTTAAGACCTCTTGCTAGCACATGGCACTCTCCAACTCCCTCACCTTTCGTGGGGACAATACTTCAAGCTATATGGCGCATTTTCTACCGTAAGCGCGCTTAAAATCTTTGCCTGAGGTTTTCAATCTCAACTTCCATTTAGCTCTATGCTGCGTGGAGAATGTCAGGCCAAGACTAAACGCGGGTGATATGAGTCTGACATGGGGGCTGAAATTAGAAAGGACGTGCAGTGCACCTACAGACCTCGTAGTAGAATTTAATGCGGCACTACGAGATGTCAAGCTAAGTGTCCAATTTAACGCAAAGCTTTGATTCTGCAGGACTTACTCATTGCGCCTACGATTTGAGTGTCTAGGAGGCACGTAACCCTATACATACATCCTCTCCTCCGCAACGGGATATCCAGGTACATTTCCACACGATGAAAACCTATGTGTAGACAACAATTTTGGTAACCTAAATGTTTTCATTGGGCGTTAATCCTGTCAAGATTAAATCTAAACTGCGAATACTGCCATGTTTGAACAAGCAGAAAGCAGTGTCAGAGTTATCCAGAGGGAATATTAAAGTGGCGGGTCACTCCCAAAGCAGTGTTGTAAAATAAACATAATCATTTAGCGTTAGCAGAAAAAGCGAGGTTGAATGGAATGTTTGAGTTGACAGTTGATAGTAACAATGGCGTGATTTGCATCACAAGGCACGGGTGGTTGCTTGTCTTCAGGCAGAGGTGATAAGGCGCCGCTGCTGTTGAATGCAGGGTGTGGCCAGAATTCAGCCACTGTCGAACGACATTCTAAGCTGGCCTCAATTTATCTTGGACAGTGACATTGTCTATCCTTGAGTTCTTAGGCATTATTACTTTACCTTAATATTCGGCTCCAATCGCGTAGACAGTCATTTGAGTTGGTAGATTAAGCGTTACTCCCTCCTCCCTATAGGGATAAACCTGCCAAAACTTAAGGGAGGACAAGGTTATTACATCAAAGCATGAGTCCAGTCCCGTGATACAATTTCGAATTGCAGGTGTAAGGCATTTACTTTAGCCTGTAGGTCAGGGCTAGGATTTCTGCCTCCTGCTCTCAAATGTGGGTGACGCAGCGTGTACTAAGTGCCTTCCGTACTTCGTCCAGCCCTTCCTACCCGTGCTGATCCTGTGCAGATGAGCGCAAGAGAATAGCTTACTTGAATGTCTTTAATAGAGTGGAAAGAATACTGCATTCTGTGTAGTTACATTTAGAGCAAAATGTGAAATAAATGCTCATGGTGTGACAGTGATAGTCTGTATCCCTGAAAGGGAGGAGAAGGAAGAGACCAGTTGCGGTTGTCTGCTGCCTCAGGCGGAGTGAGGCGGAAAGCAGGAGCTTCAGGTGGTTAAAAATGACATTTCGCTTAGTAAAAAAGTCACATTCTGCAGCATTGTCGACTAGACCACGGATGCCAGCAGTGTGCGTAGCGTTCTTGGATATATTGTCGAGCTGGTGCAATCGTTAGCTAGGAAACGCCGCCTTGTTTGGGTTCCTTGTATGTACTTTTTCCAGGCTATGGTGTGGTCAGATTTGTGCCACTTTCCTCTAACTCTTTTTTAAATACTCAACATCCTAATCATCCATTTGGTCAGTGGTGGGTTCAAGACCTCATCCGCCATTGCTAGTGAGTCGTCGCAGACTCAGCCATCCACAGAGAATGAATTGAACCGTTGCTATCTTGGATAGGTTTATTAACGCTGTCAACACCATTGTGGTGGCTGAGAAACCTCCAGATTCATTATGAGGTGCTCAGGAGGCCAGGAGACCAGCAGGAGCGCTACTTAGGATGTATACAGCCACCCATCAAACCCAAAAATCTCTAATTTGGATATGAGTACTACCAATAGTTGGCAGCCATCTTGATACACTCTCCCTGTTTCCATTATTAGCTGCTATTGAATATTTCTTCATTTCAGAGAAAGGCCTTGCCTCCTGTTAAACAGTGCTTTAGTGGAATAGAAACACATTCTTCAAAGGCTTGCACGCAATTGTCAGCACGCCGGTCGCCTTGACTCAAAACTCTACAAGATTTCAGAACATCGGATAGGTGAATGGTATGCTCACGGATGTGGTGAGAGTACTCGCGATGAAGATGAGTTTAGTTCATCAGATGATTGAACAGTTTTAACAGACCAACTCTACAGGTAATGCAGAAGGAAGGAGCTACGATCGGCCTCTACGAATTTCTTTTGTCCGTAGTGCTTGCAGCTCTTGTGATCCTCGTAGCACACTCGTGGCAATGGCATGATTACGTAAATGCGTCCAATTTTATGATGAAAAGTGCTTGCAAGCTACTTGCTGCAACCGACTCTCAGCGACAGCCTGTGTGTGTGTGTATGTTCTAGACGTCTCCAAATGCTGCCACTAACCACTGCACAAACGAATGCGCAAATTCGCATGAAGAATCCAAGGTAATCTCAGCAACCTCTTTTCCATAACTGCGGAGGTGACTCCCAAGTGCCTAACTTAATAAGAAATTTCGAACTGGTACGGTTTACGCCTCTCCCAATTGTTTAAAACCCGGTTTGATGCAACTTGGCAAAGCAGAATTGAAGGTGTGAACTAAGGCTGATGCTTTCGTCTAGACACTGCAATGGAACGTTGACGTAGAACAAGACGACTAGCGTTTGACAATGGTGGCTGGTGCTTATTCTGGAAACCCTTTGAGGAATCGGCACAAAATTGTTTTGCCCTGTGAGTTTACTTTCAAGTGTCTTACAACCTGACCCCCTGAATTAGTGATAGCCCTCCTTTTACCGGTGGTTGAGAATGATTGCTTAGCCACCAGCATTCTTTTGGGGGCACATAAACCAACACACCAAGAAATCCACAGTCATTTATGTGGAGCCAGACGCAGAGGGCAAAAGAAGTGAGTTTGCTTGCTGTGAGATGACTTTTAATGTATTTACACGCAGTGCCTGGTTAGGCTTAAGAAGCCGAAGCGAGGTGGCAAAACGGGTTAGAGTTCAACTATTAAAGTAGAAGGCTGTCATCTTGAGAGTCCTTCACCACAATTTTTAGTTGACCAACACTGCTTTAAGCTGACAGATAAGCACGTGCTGGCTTTGGACAATGCTAATCTTAAATCAACAATTTTCGTTTGTTTTGAAATTTATAAACTAGATTGAATTTTTGTGTGTTATGGGATTTACCGACTTAGGGGACCAATTTAATATTGGGAGGCGAATTTTCCTGCCTGAAATGCAGTTAGCTTAAGTGAACGCATTTGCCTCCATTTGGCTATAGGCTAACTTGGAGTAGTCTGTGCTTTCTTCAAGGCAGCTTCTAATCTGCCAGGCAGAAAAGTTACTTCTCTGAGGTTGGGAATTAAATTCATCCCTGCTTGATATAGGCCCGTCATGCACCTCGAGATTTGGCAATGGTCTAGCATCTGCAATAGGCCATTGCAGCACAAAGACACATTCTATTCACGGCAGTAGCGATGTATTAAAACGCACCATCCTTCTGCTTGTGAGCTGCTATGCCATCCAGCGCATTCNAATGCCATCCAGTGCATTCGAGACTGTCAATGCTAGATACTCCAACAACTGCGAGGTAGCTTGCATCGGCGCAAACGGCGATTTGCACAGTGGAGGTAACCTCGGCGTCTTGCACGCACTTCTGCACTGCCTAAAAGCAATCAGGCCTCTGTGCATCTCCGTTTCGTTACCAAATGCTTTGAGCTAATCGTTTGCTTCCACACTATGTAAATCCACTCAGGAAGTCTAGTACCTCTGTACTAGCCTTTTCTCACGTCAGAATCGGGTGAATTTTACTGATGGCCGTAAAAGCAATAATTTCTTAAAAAATTCTTCATTGGATCAAGTCTAAGCATATTGAAGCTCAAGCATTTCCGGTTACATGGTTGAGAGGTGGAGAGAAATGTGTTTGCTTTGCACTCGCCACCCTTCTTGATGACCACTTTGTTTCCATCCTCATGACTTCTGTGTATAAAACAGTTAAATTCCTCATTGCATACGGTTTTTGAGTCAACAGACCTCTTTTTCAATTCAGTTATATAAAATTTTTACTTTCTACAGTAGTCATTGCATCTGCATTTTAATGCTAGGGCTTGTTTCAAGAAGCACTCACTGAATGAGGCGACGCAGCTCTACGTTTGGCTCTTCAAGTCTGCAAACACAACTGGCCTCATGCCAATTTCCTGTCCTTATTACCGTCATCGCCTACCCTCGCCACCTATTTCGTGTTCACTCACTTGACGATAATCACTTTCATTTTGTCAGAGAATCGCGAAAGGGAGTTAGAGGCTTCAGCTGAGCCCTTTTACGCCACGGTAGCTGAGCTTATGCTGAACGGCCTCAAGTGAACTCTTTTTGTTCTTCAAAGTGGTCTTCTTCCCTTCCCCCTTGCTTGTACGCTCCAATCCTGTGATGGAGAGAAATTTAGACAACGCAACTGTGCTAGCTTCACAAAATTCAAGCTCCGATTACTGAACCTTTCCTTTATTTGGCCTCCTCGCTCCTGGCGGCTCATCAATTGTGCACAATTAAACCGTCTTGGATTCACTCAATGCAAAGCGGTAGGCCCAACACTGCATCACTTGGATTTTCAACTGCATAAGTGTTCGAGTGCCGTTGCTCCGCCAGCCCAAATAATAGTTTCTTGTGCCAGCAGATTGCTCAAAATTGGGAGTCACACGTTGAGGCGTTTAAAATGGGTGTGAGGTGAAAAGGCGCTAATTCATTTATTAACATTGGCAGACTTGCAACAGTCAAAGGAGTAGAACCCATGCCATAATAGCCCGCTGCTTATGGGAGTTACCACGCGAAGAATACCCCTTTTCTAGACAACTTTGACGGTTCAAGACTTTGCTATCACAGATGAGAGAAAAGCAACACACTGGTGTTTCACAATAAGTACCATGGGGGTGGAGCGGTAGCCACCTTAATTCCGTGGCGCACTTCGTGATCAACCTCACGTGATTATCTGCGAAGGCGAGAGTCTCGTGATGGCACCTTCAGACTCCGCAATCATCATACACCGCAGTACTTGACTTGTTTACATGAACACCTGAATGCACGAGAAAGGTAATTGGCACGACTCTAAAGTGGAGTGGTTTCGACCAGCACTGATTGTATTTTGTAGCTGTTTGACTTAAACCGAAATTCAAACCAAGTGATTCGAGGATTCCGTCATTTAGAAGTTTAAATATAATGCATGAAACAATGGCATTTTAAACCTATGGATAGGTTAGTCTGCTGCGCGAAACCAAAATCCCAGATGAAAGTGGACTTCAGCATTGAAGCCAACTTGGTTTGTGGCGCAAATAATGTAGGCATCAATGGGCATAGTCACAACAAATAAATCACCTCGGATGCTTATACAGTAGAGAGTTTTACAAGGCTGGCCACGAGGATGCCAAGACCGGTTTGGGAGTGACCGGCACCAGCATTTGGATACATTGAGCACAGCTTCTTCTCCCGCACCCTTGGTGGTTTACAGGTTCCAAAGTAGGCCACAGTTGCATAACTCAAAGCAGAAGGTGGAGCGGGGTGGATACAAAGGTGCGATGCCTGGTAGAGAAGTGTTCACTTAATTCGAAGCTATACAGTTACGAATACAAATGTTTACAAAATCCACTAATCCTCTATGCACATGCCTGTGCATAAAAGATGGTGTAATAGCATGAAATGTTTAATAATAAAAACATCGATTGGCAGCAGCTAAAACTTTGCTTAAATACGAGTAGTTAGGCTTACAAAATATTGATACGAATAAAGTTACTGTGTTCTAGAGTCATCTTGATTGTTTGTAAGTTTCAGTAGGTAAGTTCGGAATACATTTGCGTTAACAGGCACGATGGTAAATTACGTAGTCCCTAACTGTCAAGATTCCCTCTCTTGCGCTATCGTTATTTGTAATAAGTTCATTTACGTCGGTAGCCGAATGTCAGTGCACCGCACAGCCAGGTTTGCCATTCCAGCTATGAGTAGTGTTGGACATTCTTGTTTGGGTTCGCTTTGCAAAATTTAAATAGAACTGTCAAAATCTACATTTTACTGAGCTTGATGCACACAGGTGCTGCCTTATAATGCCCAAGCATAATTTATGCATTGGCACTGAGGGGCCGATGGCAAATCCTACCTTTGGATGAATTCTCTTACAATGTCATTTACAACTCACTTGTTAGGTATTTCGACTGCCTCATTTATTGGATGCAATCAGTGTTACAATTGATTCTCTTGCAGGACTTAACAGACATAAATCTTGCTAGTGCGCCCCTATGCAAATTTATTAACCCAGTCTCCAAATAACGAATCAGTGACAACAAACTATGATGAGGCTATCCGAAAGGGACAGAGTGCCGCGGTAGTCCATTAATGTCAGTTCTGTAAAGTGCTAGCGGACCTACTGCACTTTCTGGAAAAGTTCTGTCCAAGCTCACATGGCTTGGGAATGAAGTCGAGAATTACTAAGGGATTTTAATGCACCCGATGGTAGTCAGTCTTTGTAAAATAGCTGAGGTCAATTTGGCTTCACTCATCTTAATGTCTGTCCACGAAGTCACGTGGTTTGAATTAATGCTTGCTTTTGACTTGTGCACACCATGCCTAGAATAATGGTACTGGAATACTTCTTTGAATACTTGATTAGATTTACCAAACGCCTAGAATAATGGTACTGGAATACTTCTTTGAATACTTGATTAGATTTACCAAACTGCGATGTGATATGCAGCATTGCCCTAGAATAGCGAAGAAGGATTTGCAAGTTCTGCTATAAACAGGTTTTCTTTGTTTATAGAGCATTGTGTTGCGATATAATCGCATGGTCAGCTAGGCCATCTAATGATAAACTGACTATGTGGATACGCTCACGTTGAAAAGTAAACACTGAGGTGAAAAAGGAACAGACCTATCAATACGCATATAAGAGCCCTGTAGAAGGTATGCGGAGCATTTTTACAATCATCAGTCCTGTAGTCACTTTGGATGTGGTCGTCTCCGACCCTCAGCTTTCTGTTTCTTCTCCTCGCATATACCTCACGCTTCGCCCTTGCCACTGATGTGGTGGATGATGAGGCTGCATCGGGGGTGAAGACAGGTCTGTCCGACGTACTTGACCCTCTGACGTCGCCCTCGTGGAGCGTTAATGCTTGCCTAAATTCATGCTTATTCAGTGAGCGAAATGTCTGAACCGATATGCTTTGCTTTGCCTTCCGTTTTTTGCAATAATGTGAGGTGCCCTCACATTGTCTTTTGAATAAGCTACAATAACCCAAATAACAACTTGAGTGATTTGTTGTAGCACTTTGCCTGCTCTCTCAGTGCCCTCTTTAATTAACCTGATTTTGCATGTGGGCATGTGGGCATTCAAAATATGAAGAGTTGGGAAGCAATGCAGGATAAACTCTGTCCGTTGCAGCAAGCTTGACTAATGTTTTAAAATCCTTTGTGAAATGGGACCATATACCAATCCCCTCTAGCGTTAAGGCAGAGATATTTTTTCCATAACTCAAACGTCTAGATCATTTGAACTTTTTCTTAGTTTACACGACATCGAACTCGCCATTTGGAGGTTGCGCATTTTAATTTAATAATCATTCGAAGCGAAACGGCATTTGGCATAGTACTGTTAAGAAGGAAGTCGCAAACCTGACTAGAGCTGCGAAACTGAGCATACAAACCTCAATAATAAAAAATACCTTAAAATTGCAAATTTTATGACTGCCACAACGTGCAGTCTGCGTATTGGCACAAGCACTTCTGAGCAAATGGCAACAGATCCCTGAGTCACCACTCTTCTGCTTTGGGTTCGCGTCTAACGCCGATTCGTACGAAAGCTGAATACACGAATAAGTGATCACTGAGGCCACACACAGCATGTTACACAAGAATGATGTCGACACGTAGTCATATTCTTGAAGCCTATGAATATTCGAATTGTGAAGTCTCCCGCACCCCCACATATGACCTTCCTACATAGATATTACGAGAATGAAAACAATGGGCTTTTATTATGCACACATATTAAAATATGACCTTCCTACATAGATATTACGAGAATGAAAACAATGGGCTTTTATTATGCACACATATTAAAGGAATTACAGATGAACGGTAACAGCATGTCGCTGCCCGAAGAAGCACAAAAATTCTATTGTCGCACAATGTAAAGATTTGGTATCAGGGTCGTTGAAAACTGCCAGTTTTCACTAAAGAAGCAAGGAGTAACTGCCTATGATTCTGTGTGCCGTCATACAGCATCCATTGATAGATACTCTAACAGCTTCAAGAATGCATGTAGATGAAGAGCTATTTGGGTAACATATGCACTTAGCGATTGGCATTGAACAGTGTCTGCTTCATCAGAGCAAGCGCATATTACAGCGAAGAAGTCCGGGATTTGTTCCCTTAGCATCTTTTTCATTGTAATAAAACACCGCATTTTATTTCAAGTCTGTAGACTATGGGTCTCCAGGTCGTGGAAAATAGAAAGAGGGCTTTAGGTTCGGAACGACTTTGAAACTGCAATGATAATGGAGACTAATTCCATTTATGCATACACCATTCATTGCTCCACCACGCACAGATTATGCCAAGTAGGTATCTACCATTTTCTACGCCACTATGCACACTCTGAGGTGAAAGAGTCGCGGTTTGCTCCAGCATTTGCCTATTTGAATAAACGGTTGACAATTAATAACTGAGTGCTTATAGAATTTTACCACAGTTCATATCTTTGTGCCCGGTTTGCAGTACTAATGTTTGCCATCCTATCCGCAGCTACGTCGAACCGATGAAGTCCATTACGTGTGCATCTGAGCCCAGTTTAAACGTAGTAGAGGCAACCGGTGTTAGCTGCACGAATTTTCTATTAATTTACTCGCTCGAAGACCAGTTATTCCAGTAAACAACTTCAAAGGTAGTTTCCTTACAGTGCTTCGACAAGTCCCACCTGCGCATCCATATACTCACGGAGAATCACCGCCATTACCGTCACTATATAAAAAGGACTGTGGGCATGCTATAGAAGTCAAGATCAGCATATGCATGTGAAGCTATTGCAATGCCTGGAAGAGGGAGCGTGAGTTACGGGACAAACATTACAATTCCGACATCTATCAGCCTACATTGAAATGCTACCCCCAATGCGTCGATTATTTTACTTCGTTTAATTATATTACTCATTTCTAATCGGTGGCAAGTAATTCGTAAAGGAAAGTGATGTGAGTGAGGAGAAGGAGAGCGACTTCACTGGTAGTTCTAATTTCGTCATCGATTTGCATGGCGTTGTTGTTGGTCGCGCGATTGCTTAGAAGTTCAGCCGTCTGAAATCCAGCAACTATGGAGCCACTTGCAATGGCTACCCAAGTAATGCCGGTAGGATTGAAAAATTCGGTGTAATCAGTATATGAATGACAGAATGATATATTGCACAAACAATCAGTGTCGAATTTGACGCGTGTTCCAGTGGGGAGATCTCGCCTTCTCTCTTGCATAAAACGCCTGGTTGAGGTAGTCGGACATCAGAACTCGAAGGCCACGATAGAATGAGCAGCAGTAGCAAGTGCACACAACATTAATCTCGCCCTCCATGACCAGTGAAAAAGGAGAGGTGAGTCTGGTATAGCCCAACTCAATAAACCCCACGCACTGATAGCAGCAGCACAATGCCTGCGGCCGCAGCCCTACGTTTCAGAGCAGTTTTGACTCCAACATCAGCAGTCCTCATAACGAGCGAAAGTTGAATGACAATCAAAGGAGCACATTTTCCATTAAACAATCAAAAACCGAAATTGTTATTTGCCGGAAAGTTACTAATGCAAAGATCCGCCAGCGTGTGCACGTGACGGACCCGCTCTCTTACTGCAACACGAGAATCCACTTCCTACCATCTCCTCGTGCACATTTAGAACAAAATTCAGCCATGCACCCTTGAAAGCATCTGTTTGAAGGCCTAGACACAATTTCACAACCTCAGAGCCCTTAAGTGACAGAAGTCCAGCCACTTACATCTGCCACTGCATCAAAATCATTAAGATGTTTTATTTCTCAGAAACGGGCGAACTTCAGCAATCGACAGGCTATCGCACAACCTCAACATCACTATCGCTGTCTCTTACAGGGCCAAATAGCAAGCTTTGCAACTGTACGCGAATCGACATTAATCACGTCCGACCTGATTGCAACCTGGAGGCCACCACTTCAGCCGAAAAACCCGCCAAAATAGCTCCATAAATGCTAATTAGAACGACGACTTTTCCAAAAAGTGCAGATCAAACCATCGTGAACCATAAGTTCTAAGCCTTCCCGAGTCTATTTAAAGGTGGCAACAGCTAGCAGCACTTGTGCTCTTAAATAAAGACCAATCCTGTGCCCCCTTACGGTCCTCCTCTTTCCTGAGCACGCGTTAGGCGCCTCAAATACCTCTTATCTGAACAATCCTAGACAAGGTGCCGGTAGTTATTCGCTCCAGGTCCGTATCGCGACCAAGGCAAACGGTCCTCCCCATAGCTAACCGCCGACAATTGCCCATGATTCCACAGAAATGCTGCAAATGCGAAGTGAACAGGGCTTACCGGAATCTCGTCACACTCCATTGGAGAGCAAGGTGCTAGACAGCGATTATAAAAAACTAGGTGTCTGCAGCTCCCAAAATTAGCAGCCAAGTTATTGCAGACAACTTGCATACATACACAAGGTTTTCGCCAAAATGAATGGGTACTTTCCCCAGACTCACTAACTTGGTGCGAATGTCACTAAAATATGTGCATATTTGTAGGAGGAGTAATCAAGTCCTAAGCATAACCCATCCTGCAACTCTTTTGTCACCAGCTCATTAATCTTGGTTTCCTATGTGACACTTTGGGGCAGAAGAGCGGTGGTGACGCAATGGGGAGATTGAAAGGGTAATGATGATGATGTGGGGAGAAGGTGATGCCTCTCATAATTGTCTAAAAACACTGTCTCCCACCTGCCATGAGACCGGTAGCAGTCTTACTAGTCAGCAAGAGAGAAACATTGCAAACGCTTCAGCATTTTAAGTGCTTGGCACTTTCTTTCTTTTATATAAAGTCGTTGTCCCGCTTTCGACTTCAATTTGTGCAGTTGGTTTGCGGTACTTGCAAAGTCTCTCTCCGATCGGTTGTTGCTGCCTGCATCCTCGTTTGTATTAGGCACTCGCTGCGCATCTTGTAATGGAGGGAGTTCCCAAGATCTAGGCCAAACTTTGCAGAAACAGCCAATTTTGTGTATAGGGCCAGCCCTGCTTCTCACAAAAGGTTTAACACAGGCCTCAGGTTGGCTTTCAGCCCTTGAATATCCCTCATGTCGACGGGTCTATCAATCGTATAAACTATAGATTATCCAGGTCAGTGGTTCAACTCATAAGGCGCTTTGAGGTTTGTTTCTTACTGCCTTGCTTCGTGTCGTTCTGCTCTGTTTCAATTATTGCACTCCTACGCTTGAACTGACGCATCGGCCCATACGAATCGCGATTTAGCCTGATATTACGAAGAAGAATGAAGGGAACCTCTAACTTTTCATGTTACTCAGTCATGATGGAGGACATGAATTTGCACTGCAGCTACTACGATTTCACACCCCTCTTTGTGGACAGTAAAAGGGTTCAATGTAGGCAGGGACTTAAACTCTAATGATAACTGCTGCTTGTTGCATGGCTGTGCTGCTCAAAATGGCTATAATTTTGACTATTGTATATGCAGGTTGAGGGTTCCAGTTGTTTTGGCGTAAGAACATGTATCAAGTAGGTGTAGAGTGGGTCAAGCTGGCGTAAACGTCAAGCCGTCTGTTCTTCGTGTTGCGCCATACACGGTCTCGGAAAGAGTTTCGACTAACGAACTGTTCTGCGAAAGCAGTTAACTTTATGTAATCTTTTTTCTCTTTCTTGATGAATCCTAAATAAGTTAAGGCTAAGTAAATGCTGCCTGAACACGGGGAGAAATGAGGCACCTTATTGACAAACGCGTACTTTTACTTCATTTCTTCAGAGAAGTCAGTTCGAAATCTCGAGTTAATTAATGCACATTTTATAAAACAAAGCGCACAATAAAGTTGATAGCAACATCTGGCATAGGTGTTGCGGCACCTTTGCACAAATGCAAACAAGCAGCTAGAAATGATGACCGGTTTGATGGGACGCAACTGCTCGCTAATAACAGTGATTGGGCACAAGAAATATGCAGTGAAAGTTTAATCACCTAGCCTTAACGACTTATTCGTAGGAACACTATAGTCCTTAGCGCAGTACTAGTTAGGCTGAATTGAAATTAGTTTCCGTCTATTTAACACTATTAACTAAATATTGACCTTTTGTTACCAACATCTTTCAAAATCTAGTGTCTTACAGCCTAGCGCACTAGGCCTTTAATAAAGTCGCTGCGAATGCTTACACCAAACGTAGAAAAAAAGCTCACATATGTGTAGAACCTGCTGCAGCGCTGTTTGGAGTGCTGAAGTAAAGCCCTATGTGGGCTGACGAACAAGCCATTTCAGATGTTTAGCTCAATGAACTACCAACCCTCCACGGTACATGTTTGAATTTGATGAAACGGTGCAGTGGCTATATGGTGAAGCATTTATAAGTATTTGGCAATAACTGGCATAATTCTGCTCCCGAAACGTACACCTCTCTGACTTACCCCATAATACGATTTTTCAACTTGGTAAGGCTCCTTTGCTGCACTGTGTAACGGTCGCAGCAGCCAGTCCTGTGAATAATTTATTGAAGCGAACCCTCAAAGTCTCCCCACTTGTTGCATGTTTCATGTGAAACCACAACTAACGGGACAAACGACTCTCCTCCCTGCAATACTTCCCTCCCTCTTTTCTCTCTGATTCTTAAGCGATTTCCTACTAACTCGCTTGCACTTCATCGGTGTAGACTAAAGCTTCTCCGTTTCTTTGCATTGGGCCGTTGACTTGCGCGGCAGATATTTGCTGAGGAAGTCTCAGGTCCGGGCCTTATCATTCTTCTATAACAACAAGCTTTGTCAGCTTACCCTGCACAGTGTAAAATAATCTGATCAGGGTGGATGTAATTTCCGTCCCATTGTAGATGTGGTAATGTGGTAAATCCACGGCTCCCTTTGATTTTGAGGACCATTTCATCTGCTCCAAGTGCCAGACACTCTGACACTTCCGTGGACCTGCCGACACCTTGCCAAGTCTTTCAGAGCACAAAAATTGCCTTTTTTCGCTCACTGATCATTGTAAATAGACCATGTGTCTACAGTATATAAATCATTTGGGCACTTCCACCACGCAAAATTACACCAGTCCTTGATGCAGTTCTAGTCACTGTGAGCTGACACATGTGTGCGCCTGTTTTTACACCTACCTTTGTGTGACACACTCGAGATGCGTAAAATTAAATAGCAAGAAAGAACACGTTGTGTTAGACTTAGTATTTGCGTCCTGCGGCGAAGATGTGACCGAAAGGCGTGTGCGTAGACTTTGCAATTCGAGTTTTATTCTCGATCCGACTCGACTAAACCCATGCATAGATTCGTCTAATTATATCTTAGGAAACTTGACTAAAGTAAATATTTTTTAGCCATGCTGGTAAGATTTTCTCCCTTTAGGTAGTAAGGCTTAACCTCACATCTGGGGTGGAATGAAATCTTTTGCTGCCAACTTCAAACGAGTTAAATGTCCTTTTATGGCCTCACTGAAACACTGTGCAAATTATTGTTTGGAGGTGCTAAAGTCAAAATGTGTCACCTTACCTACCAATGCGCAATTTGTATAGCGGATGCTGGAAAGCACTATTTCATATCTGAGATGATAACTACCTCATTAAAGCTCTGCAGCAACAAACTAACTTTATTCGACAACCAGCCTCATGGTATCTTTATGCATTATGAGAGGTAAGTTATCTCCACAAGTATTTACATACCTTTTCTCCCAAGTTAACTGGGAGCACGGATTACCGATACCTGCCAGAAAACTTTTGATGTAGCGCCAGTGAATGATAACAGTCCTGCCTTTTTAAGTTCTTAGCCTGCATCTGGAGATGACACCGAATTCACTTGCGACTGTGAGCTTGGGAGAGACTATAATATCATTAGGAATTATAACTACACCAATGCAAAGCCAAAGCTCTGCCCACCGTATTTAATTTTATTAAAATAGCCTTACGTCTTTGCATCCCTGTGGCACCATTTGTCCATCTCCACCGCTGAAATCAACACCGCTTTCGAGAACAAAACAAATTTGAGTGAACTGAGCCAATCTGTCTTGCGAAACCTCCGCCTAAGTTGGCTGCATCAGCGAGGATGCGCAATTTAGCATACCGGTAACCAAACACAGCATTTAAGCATATGAGATTATCACTGAGAAATTCAGGCCAATTTATTAAACAAATGGCTTTTACTGACTCAAAAAGAAAGACGGTAAGTAAAATTTTGCATCAAGATGAAGTTAAAATCATCACACACCAAAATCACTAGGGGCACCTAGGCAGTGGGTGCGATGAGGTCCCTTTCCATTCGCTGGCCTATTCATCTCGCTCTTTTGTTGAGGCATTACCAAAGGATGACGAGTGATAATAATAAGCTTAAAGACCTCTCCTTATCTTTCTGACTGAAACTCAATATCTGCTAACTCAGTCGCTTCGGACTTAAGGGAGAAGAGGATATGAGAAGAAGACGCCTTGCGTGACATTGTCACCTTGAACTTGGTAGCGAAATCTAATGTTGGGCAGTGTTGGTGCGAGTGGTGTGAGTTGGTACATAGTGGCTGGAAGAGATTGCTAGAGGAGTTGATATCACCTGAGAGGTGCAATGAGGAAAAAAGAAGGCGTGATTCGCATTCAGTGTTGTTTGTTGTTATCTTCATGCTTAGCTGATAATGCTCCACTAGAAGTGTGCCTCCCTGCCAAATTGAAAGTTGAATGCGCAGTGCATACCATGCAAAGCCAGTATTTACAGAATTCCTCCAGCTTGTATGAAAAAAGCTTACCTAGCTCCACTCTAAATGTACCCAAAAATACCAAGGAACCAACACAAATCTGAAAATTCTAGTCAGCTGAGTAAGACCTGTTGGGCTTGAGCTTTGTCGTTGATAAGTAGAAACTATTTTCCAAAAGTAGCTTACTTCATCTTCGTATCAAGTAAGGGGAATTCAGCATTCACAATTAACGACCATATTGGAAATATAGGCATTTTTATTAATATTTTAGAAAATACCAAATTTTAATAGAACTACCGAAACATCTGTCCGATAAGTGAGAAGGCGAAATGGCACCCCAAAGTGATAAGTTTACCATTGCGCACATCGGTTATGCAAAACTTAGTTTTGTGTTCAACATTAGATTACACACGTCTACAAGATACAAGTTTGTTGGATTTTTTGCGCCACTGGAATCTAGAATGCCAACGGCTTGCATTAATTAGGCCGTGTTTTTGGCCATATGTGAGGCATACCGCTATCTGTGTCTTCTTACTTTCATGCCCGTTGCAGTGCCCCGCGACTTCCTTGAAGCAAAAGAGGGCATGGTATCGAGTCAGAACACGTTTATTTTGGAAACAGAGGAGTTGAAGACTGACACGCTTGTACAATATGGCCACCTAAGTGACCGAAACTGGCATTCCGAACAAGCAAACTATCACGCAGTCGCTCCCTTCTTGCCAGCGGCGTCTTCAACGATATCCTCTGTAAACATTCTGTGTCAGCCATCGCAGCGTAATCAGTGCTAGGAGAAGCACCCACCAGCTAACGTGCGAGTCATCGAGACCGAGAGCTTGTGCTGTTGCAGTGCCATAAATTCCGCGTAGCACAAGGTGAAGCAAGGGCGGATTCCTGCACTTTTCTTCCGCACGACAATGTGTCCCAATGGAATGGTGTGGGTGTGAACAAAATCTTCAAAATGGATCAGGATACAGGCAACACATATTGTGTTTCTAATTTTTTGATTATGTTGGCTACACCCGAGGGCGTCGTAGAACCCCCAGCAAATGGGGCAGCTGGACCTCAGAACAACGGAGAGCATGCAATTTATGTGTGCGAAGCAGTAAAGGATGCTATCGAATGGCGTCCTGCACATTTAGCGTTTTTGGATACGGATTTTGGCATAGGAAGGCGAGTTGCAAGAAAACCTGCGACAAAATCTGTGGATGATGCATGACCGCAAAGTTGCTTATCCCTTTGCAGTTCCACTGGACTTGGAGCTCATGACTAGTGTCGCTCAGGTTGTTAATAGCTTTTTTCAGAACACGAAGGTGGAGAATGCCGAAGATGGACGTTGATCCCAGCTCTTCTGCTATGGGATGTCAGAGATTCTTCCATCCGTGGAGACTGGAATAGAAATTCATTAATGTCGGGTTCGCTAGCCGCTGCCACTAATGCAGCAATCGAGATTTCCTTTGAGGCAAAAGAAGGCGTAGTACTAGGGCAAAATGTATGCATTCTGGAAGGAGAGAGATTGGGACTGCTCACATGGTCCGGAGTCGAGCTTATCGGGCAGTGCAATATGGCCACAAAGTGTCCGAAACCGGCAGTCCAAACAAACAAAATTTTGTAGCTAAAATCAACCGCTCTTTGTTCCAGTTATGGTGTTTGTAAGTGCACTCATATCCGTTCAGGGTGCTTGAAACTGTCCAGCCTCTACATTCTGCAACAAATCCACCACAGAACAGGAATGCCTTTTTCATAAATTTGTCCATGTGTCGCGGCGGCTAATCCGCTCCCCTCCTACCGCCTCCTTACATGCCCTCCATCCCATATGCGTTCTTTCTCACTTCTTTCCTCCTAAACTTATAACACTAGAAAGAGTAGAATGCTAAGCACCACCAACAACAGCAATAGGCGCTTCTTGTGATTTCATTGTGAGAATAAGTAAGGAAATTGCGCACAAAGCAGCAGCAAACACAAGCCCGATAAATGCTTGTGCATATTCTTATCCTCCTTCCTTAGTAATTGCCTCTGAAAGACCGTTGGACCAGTTAAGAGAAAATGAAAACACAAAGGGTACGCAATGATCACCGAGACATCATCATCGCCATGTATTGGGAGTGCAAAAAGGATCTTTAATGTGTAGACATTTTATCAAGACCTGGGTGGCAATGCCAACTTCTCATTTAAGGAGGGAGAAAGGGGCAGGGCGGGAACGGGGCCTACCAAAGTTAACTGACCTCTTGGGTCCACTGCACCGACCTTAAAAATGCTTTTTTTCTATAGAAAACATCAAACTCGTCCACCAGCATTGTCGAACATCTACCCACCCACTCACCAAGAGTTGATGGCACTCAGAGACAATCGACTTGAGGATCAAGGCCGACTTTGCAAGGAGAGCAACATTGGTGGGCTCTTTTGTGTATCTAGCTGGTTGTACATGTAGAACAGCAAGAAATCCATCAAATCTTATCGAAGAGACAGAAGCTCATAAAAAATTCGAATGAAAGTAAGCACTTGTTAAGAATAGGAAAACGGAAGCAAAATTCATTACGCTTTCAGCTATTTAACCAATCATTTTCACCGTTCATTAGGGAGGTAAATAAAGAGAAAATGGATAGCTAGTAAATTTCTACCAGGTAACCGCACTGTGCATGAAAGTCCTCTAGCGGAACCGCATGCAGTACATTCGATTGTTAGTAAAGTGCTGACTTATATGTTACGGTTTTTTAGCCCCATATAACCACACTGCGCAAGAGTCAGCAATAAGTCAGGAAAAAAAGGGGATGGCACGGTTGCTAAAAAGGGACAAAATATGTAACGTTGAACTGTGGTTTGTAGTACCTGTGTTATTTAGAAATGACCTTGTAGATGAAAGGAGGGAGAACAAGTTAAACACGGTCGTCGATGAGCATGGCGCCTCTCTGGACATCGAGACACTCTCTCCCCAAACACCACTGCTTCGCTACCACATAGCAGCCATGTGAATAGTAAGAATGCCTATAAACATCAAATCATGCCTCATCAGGGTTAGCGAAAAGAAGGAAAAGACAGGGCGGATATCTGTACACTGGTGGCAGCGCCAGCGGCATCCCCCTTCATAGACGGCATGACGTGTGGAGATTGGATGAGAATCGCCGGATTAAACACCCAATGATGCTCTCAGTGGCAAAGAACTCCACTAATACTCCGAACCCAACCACAGGATTTATTTTGGGCGAGAATAGGTGGGGAGGTCTCTCATAAATGTGACGCAAGACACTGCAACTAAACACCAGCAAAACTAGACTTTGGCAAGCACGCGTGGTCTCTGAGTAAAGAAAACTCGCATCTTGATCAAAACCATG
Source organism: Taenia saginata (assembly GCA_001693075.2). Classification (NCBI taxonomy): domain Eukaryota; kingdom Metazoa; phylum Platyhelminthes; class Cestoda; order Cyclophyllidea; family Taeniidae; genus Taenia; species Taenia saginata. The sequence continues at coordinate 120,961 of LWMK02000183.1, forward strand.
GCAAGATAGATGAAAGTTGCAACGGCTAGCGGAACTGGTTGTGCGTTCGGGAGGAAAAGGCCGCAAAAATAGCTGGGTAGATAAGTAGCAGTGTTGTGTATTGTTGCTTTTTAAAATAAGGCACCACAACCTGTGGTGGAGAATTCCTTTGCCTCAGAAGTAAGGGACTGGCTATAACAAAGGACGAGAACTGTCTTATGGACTAAATAGAAAAAGCTGTATTGTTTCACAAAATAGGTGTTGCGGATTGCAGTCAAAAGCAGTGTGCAAAACCTAAGCAGCATAAAACACAGCTCCAAAAAGCCGCAAACTAGAGCAAGAAGAACAGCAAAAAGATCTCATAGTGTAAGAAGGAAGTTAGCAGTAAAGTGCAGAGAAAATACCTGTAAGTGAGGTAAGGGAAATCGAAATGGGCAGCGAAGTGTAGTGTAGGTAGACAATTAGAAATAGCAGAGAGTGAGGGGAAACACGCAGTGCAGCGCAGATAAATGCATCAAAACAGCAGTGAGTGAGGGCAGATTTTTGCAATGTAATGTAGAAAAATTAGTCGAAAGAGCAGTGTGTGGGAGCCGAATTCGCAACGAATTTCAGATTAATACTCCAAAATAGCAGCGGGTGAGGGTGAACTCTGCAATGTGGTGCAGGTAAATCGTAAAAATAGCAGACAGGGGCAACGAAATTGGCAGTGTGGCTTCAAAAAAAACTTCAAAATAGCAGTGAGTGAGCGCGGAACTTGTAGTGTAGCGCAGAAAACAGTTAAAATGGCAGTGAGTAAGAGCAAAATCCGCATTGAGGCTCAGATAAGTGTCTCGAAATAGCAGTGAGTGAGAGCGGGTTCCATAGGGCTGCGCAGATAAATACTTTCAAATGGCAGTGACTGAGAGCAAAGCGGTAAGGAAGAACAAAATTTGCAGTAAAAACAAATAAATAGTTCAAAAGAACAGTGAGCAAAAGCGAAATTTGTGGTGTAATGCAAACATATACCTCGAATTGGCAGTGAGTGAGAGGGAAATTCTCAATGTAATATAGCATACAAATCGAAGCAGCAGTGAGCGGGAGCAATTTTTGCACAGCGGTGTAGATAAACACATCGAAATAGCAGTGAGTGTAAGTGAAATTTGTAGTGTATTTTATCTTGATTTATCTAACTGGCAGTGGGTGTGACTGAAATTTCGGTGTAGCGCCGGTTAATTCTTCCAATAACATTAATTGTGAGCGAAATTCGCATTATTTTTAGATGAATTTTTGTAAATAGCAGTAAGAGCGAATTCGCAATGTTGTGTAGATCAACTCTTCAAAATATCTTGCGTGGTTCCAATTTTGAACTGCAGTGTTTAAAACCTGCCAAACTGCTGCGTCGTAGTTAGTAGCGAATACATTTAAGGATTCTGACTGCAACTGATCCAATCCGTCGATTTATCAGAGTAACGCTGTAAACACTTCGATATAATTTGTTTGAACGTGAGACGTTCATTTGCAGCCATAGCTGTCCCTACTTGACATACTTGGCACCTATGCACCTATGGCGAATAAATCACGTTTCCTAAAAAGGATTGACCACATTAACGCATTGTCAATCATTGTGACCTCTGAAACTTGAGCAGACGCTACTGGGAGGGCAGATGAACCCAGGTAAATTTAGAAGCGGAAGCTAGCCTTCTGACGACGGAAGTTGAATGTTCATGGGCATGGCAGTGCAACGCGTTTGAGCTCGGTCCACCTTGATTGATAGGTCGTGCAGAAATTGCCCACTAAAGCAGTTAGTACCGTGAAGGACTTCAACCCTTGCAACCATAAAAGGGTATGCCGTTGGGATCCATCGAATAAACAGTGATATTTTGCTCAATCCGATGGATAGATGGGGTGCCACGTGTTTTTAACCCCAGCTTCTGAGGTGCCAATGGACACTAATGACGCTGTGATTATTCGCAGTGCGTTAAGGCTACCGGTATCTGTGGTTTGGTAAAGGGTACAACTTGGCAAAATTAGAGGCTGCTCCAGGCTCATTGTCCGAACTTCATGTCATTAAATGGTGTGACTAAAGTTGTTGCGCATATACTTTCAAACTATTAGACTCACTTTTAAATGGCAAAAATGGAGGACTTTAATGCAATTGCTCCTGTCAAAGGCGAGCAAGAGTGAGCGCAGGAAAGGAACCATTTGTGTCGTCGAATGTGACTGAGCTGGAATGCCGAGGAAGTTTAAAGAATGTTAAACCGCTAATGCCCTGCGAGCATTTCGGTTCAAGTGTGAATTGCGAAAACACCGGAATGCCTCAGTAATGATCTTAGAAGCCTAATTGATGATTTACCTTTTATAAGCACAATCGATGGTCTCATTTGTATCTAAGTGAGTTTTTGAGCTTTCAACCATCCTTGATTCTTTTAACATACAGGGCTGACATTAATGGCTTTGGAGAGGGCACCGGATGACAGCGTAGCTATTGCTATAATACTGCGACACTTTGCTTCAGTGATCAACGTTTTCGCCTTACTTGGAAAGCTTTGCCGCTTAAACACTTTCCATTGCCCCACAGACGTCAACTTGCCAGTTCTTGTGTTAAAAGGGAATTATTGCATAATGGAACATTTTATTATTCCTGCGGAGATTACCATCGATCTTGTAATTCATTAAGACACATGCTAACATCTGAAGCACTTTGCTCTTACTTCTACTTTATCAGGGTAAAACAAATCTGCGTTCAACCAGATAGGTGGTAATGCGGATATCAAGCGGGGTGTGCAATTCGCAAACCAATTTTCAAAATTTTGCCATGCCGCATGATTCGATTCCTGTCAAAACGAAGCAAATCAGCGCACCCTGAAGTCGTTTTTACACAAAATTCCAAAGTTGCGATCGGAACTAATGATGACCATTGTACATTCATATATTTATTCGATACATATTTTACCTTAATGTTTCCGCCGATCTCTCTGTTACTTTGTGCCCACTTCCCCGAAACTATTGGCGTTCAACTTTATTCCGGTGCCAACTAGACGATCTGCTCAAGATCGTATCTGCGGCACAAGCGTTGCCAGAAAGTGCTTGCCCCTCCGACTGCTTTGATGTACAAAGAAATACACCCACACCAGGCTGTGTAGGTGTCTTAAATCATGAACGCAGAATTACACACAATTAAGTTGTCTTAAATGTTTGCTTTAGTATGCAGTGGAAAACAGTTTACGCCACCCTTGATTTGTAGTGCACCGAATAGGTTGGTCTTGTCACCATGCTCCCTAACTATCACAAAAATGTGCGAAATGCATTACCTCATCATCGAGAATGAAGAATACAGCCAGATGGGATGCAGCTCCACATTTGCAGGTAACATGTTAGAGCCAACCTGTTCACGTCAATTTAAAACATTCTTACGCCATCTCCAACTGTTAAACAACAGGAGTAGTAGTGACCTACACCCTTCCAACTCCATTTTAGATTTGCCCGCTGCTAACTTAGCAGACCATTTCTAATCACGCATCCCTTTCACGTTCAACAGACACAGTATGCAGTGATGCGTGACCTCCACTTTACACAAAGGCATTTTTGTTTACTTGTTACAGTAATCCCACGTGTAGGACGTCATCCGTAAAGCCGACAAAGTTTCGAACTCTTATTCATTACGGACGTGGCTTGGTATGCAGGTGCTACTCCATGCCTTTTAATCTAGCCTTTTTCTGTGTATGGAAATCTAACTGACCGGTTATCACACGTCTTTATAGCCAGTTGCAGGAAAAATGACTCAATGGCAAATAACCTCTTCGAGATGGAATACGAATGTGTGAATAAGAACAGATAAATTGAAACTGAGGGGTGGATAAAAGAGCAGAGTTGGTGAATGAACACACCATCCTAGTCCGAGAGTTAGACAGAAACACATACAACGAATTCAGGAGCCTTGAGCATTTATTAATGTCAAGTGAAACTTAAATGAACCAAAAACTTTAAACAGATGACCTTAGAAAACCGAATATTTGAACGGAGGACACACATGATGCAGATGGGACGATTTCGCACATGTCTGAAAGCAGAATTACGACAAGATATAGAAATTAAGGTGCAAATAGGCCCATATCACTCAACTCAATACTTTTCTCCTCGCTTATTTACTTATTTCCTGAACTGTACTCTGTTGTTTGCCTCCCTTTTACTCTCTTACAATCTCTTCTCTTCCTCTCATTCTCTTCCATTTAAACCCACAAATGACTTTGCTGTCATTAGAATAACACTCTAATGGCACGACGAGAAGCTTAGGCTGACAGCAAAGTCTCCGCTTTTTCGCAACACATTTTATGCCCACCTCCTTCCACCCCCTGCCCCTCCACACAAGCTGACTGGCATTGGAATTTACTTTCCACTTTGCGTCCACATGCGCAACTGCACACAACTTTGTAATCGGCGCCATTCGCACTTCCTCAAGGTCGTCCACTTTTATTGGTCATGTGAGCGGCAATATAATTTGACTCATCAATAAAGCAGTCAATACACCACACGTTGTAATGTGCTCGTACATTTGCAGATGTCGAATTACCGTAAAGTTGGCTAAAGATTCTCACCGCCCCCTTGGCCCTCGCATCAGCAACACTGACTTCGACAAGACGACTTTGCAGAGGGCGACTCTCCCGTGTGTAAGTGGGTTTTGCACTGACTCACATGCCTTATAGCTTGCAAAAATATCAGTCTTCAGCCTTAACCCAGCTTCCTCTGTTCGCATCCAGTCATTTCTATTTTACCCTCACTCAAGACTTGCTTGCGACCATAGGACAGAGGAAGAGATAAAGAGTACTTACCAAGGGGGCGCTGGCTGCAAATTAGGTAGGAGGAGGAGGACACAGGAGCGACTTGATACTCGGTTTAGAGGAGAGGAGGAAAACTGGAGTATAAGGGAATTAGAGAAGCAAGATGTTCTCGCGGCAGTAAAGTGGAAAACAGAGGCAAGGAAATGAAATGCAGGCGACCACTCATTCCTCTTTGTCGGGTCATTTAAATGCATGAAACACACACTGCGGGGCATAATGCAAGATGCGGTGCCTAAGAGCATACGGAGAGTAGTGTGAGACGAAGAAGACACTCACCAAAGACACGTTGGAGCGGGGTGTGGGATAGGAGGAGGACTTCATGTGGCCTAGTTCCTATGTGTACACTGTGATCCACAATGCCTGAGTGGAAGAAAGGGAAGGCCTCTTTTCTCTTTCTTTGTGATTTACACTGCATACCAGATGTGATGCTATCGAAATGATGCACATAATCGAAGTAGGAGAGACGGAAAGGAAGACAGCGCAACGGGAGTACGAGGGGTTGGTAGTACAACTCACCCCTAATTTCTATGCTATCTATCTGTTGTGGTCCTTTGACGTCTCGAGAATGGCTGGGTGGGAGGTTGCAACCGATGAGCAGATGGGGATGAAGGCGGCTGAAGTAGAAGATGGAAGGAGGACACGAGGCAAGGAGGATCCGAATTGGGAGGGAGTCAGTGACAAAGAACTGAATGGCGGAAAAGATGACGTGAAGCAAGACGAGTGGAGGCGTAGTGACAACAAGAAATACAGCATGACTTGAGGATAGAGCTTTAAAAGTGGACTCTGAAACTTCCATTAGCGAATCCGAGATGTCATGGTATTAAAACCTATTGACCTGAAACCGTATCTTATAAGGCTCCTATTTATATTGCCCTCGATTATGCTACACCTACTACGTGTTTCTGGCAGGAAATTTTGGTGGATATTGTGCATTTAGTCTAATGCTGAAAATTGGTTTTGTGCACAGTCCAAGTGATCGAAGGTTACATTTAATACATTTGGTGGGAAAATTCGTCAATGGAGTTTGTCTACCTGATCATCACAATTGGTGCGAAGTGTATGGAGCATGAGCATTATGCAGAACGATTTGAGACATTTAAAAAAAATAGTTACGAGATTCGGCCATGCTCGTAGCCGTTGGAATGGGCACTATGGACCGGAGATGTGAAGGTTTCGCAACGTGCCCATTGTGCAATGGTGGAGGCCTTTTAATGTCAAGGAAGTGAGAAGGCTGGCTATAGCCCACTGTTGCTTTCCTGCTTTGAACGCGTAAATATCCCACTCGCGCTTATGGTCGTTAGCAATTTTTTAAGGATGAATAGGCATCCCCTCTCACAAGGCTTTTTCTTTTCAAATGAAGGATTAGTTGCACATTCACAACAATGTCTTTTAGGTCAGTTGGTTGCACATTAACTCGTGTCGTTTGACTAGAGAATTGAACTTGCCGATCGGCAGCAAGACCTTGAAAAAAACTTGGTAAATATTTTGCACTGATCAAAGTATACATAGTGAATGAAGAACTAAACGAGTAAATGCGAACGAGGAAGTTCGACTTAATGGTGGAGACTACGGGATCTTGGGTACGCTAAACACGCAAAGCAAACTGAACGTCCTTAAAATAGTACACCTTGAGCTAAGAGCATTAAAACTTAAGGAACAGAAAACACCACGCAACGGACTTTTGAATGGACTGCTGCACCATTATTTGTTCACAGTATCTAAAAATTGCAAGCATCCCTAAACTTTCCCCGGAAGCAATGAGATGGCTTCCTCTAGAAAAGCAAGAATAAACTGTTATAACTTGTGGAAAATAGCACTGCATTTTATCCAAAGGCTGTAAAAATATGTCTTTAGGTCGTGAATAATAGAGTTCTGTAGTAGATAAGCGGTTGTAAAACAGCGATAGCAATGGGAACTGGTTTTATCCAAGCGCATACCATCCACGAATCCGCCACGTATCGGTTGTGAAAAATGGACATCAGCCTTCCACTTCGATTCTATGCACATTTTGATGTGTTTCAGCCGCAGTCCGCCCCCAGCATCTGTCAAATAGAATAACCGGTTGACATTTAACAAATGATTGCTTATGTGATTTCGCCACCGTTCATAACTTTATGCCCTTTTGGCAGTACCAGTTTTCTCCAACCCATTCACAACTACATCGAACCGATAAGATCCAACACACGTGCATTTGAGTTCAGCCTACACATGAAGATGGTAACTTACGCTAGCTGCACAGATTTTCATTCAATTTACTCGCCTAAGTATTTGCCATCCCATTAAACCACTTCAGGGGCATTTGTCACATACTAGTTCAACACTTTTCTCATGCATTCGTATGTTCGCGAGTGGCCCCCGTCATAACCGCCACATTCTAGCAAAGACGATAGACATGTTGCAAAAGTCAAGACCACCACATGCATGCAAAGCTATTGCAACGCATGGATTTGAGAGTGCATGCTACAGGTAAAACATTACACTNCCAAACATTACATTAACCAAAGTCTCCAGTAAGGAGTGACACCATTTTGTTGCTACGATAATCACACCTACTTGTTGATTCGGACTTCTACCAACCCACATTGAAATGCTGTTTCCTAACGCGTTAAATGTCTCAGTTTGTTCAATTATGCTACTAAATTTCATTCAGCNTCCACATTGAAATACCGTTTTCTAATGCGTTAAATATCTCAATTTGTTCAATTATGCTACTAAATTTCATTCAGCTGCAAGTCATTCGTGAAAGAAAGTGGCACGGTTGGAGGGAAAGAGGGCGACTTCACTGGCAGTTCTAACTTCGTCATCAATTCGCCTTCGTGCGTGGCAGTGCTGTTGATAAGGTGATTGCTTGGCGGTTCATTCATTAAAGCTCATGCAAATGTAGAGCCAATTGCAATGGTCGCAACATGGAGAAAAATATGATTCCCCTTTTACTGCCAGAAAGGCTGAAAAGTTCGGTAAAGTCATCATGAGAAGGACAGAGTGGCTAAGTGAAAAAAGGCGCTACTGAACTAGACATCTGTTTCACTGAATGAGGCCTCGTCTTCCCTTTTACATAAAACATACAGTTGAGGTGGTCAAACACCGCGGTTGAATAAACATTGGTAGTAAATGCATACAACCTTCATCTCACCCCTCGTGGAAAGCGAGAGGAGTGGATGAGCTTGGTATGCTCTAACGCAATAATCTCCATACACCTAATTGGGTCCACAATACAAACATGATGGCACTGATAACATCAACACAGCATCTGTGGCCGCCGCTTCAGGTCTCAGGACAGCTGCAAGTCTAACACCAACACTCTTCATATCGAACGAACGGTAGATTAAGACAGTAAGGCTGCACTTTCTGTCAAGCAATCACCCACCGAAATCGCTACATGGCTGAAGGCTTCTGGTGCACCTATCCACCACCGTGTGCATGTGACGAAATTTACCACTTAGCATAAACTGGGAACACACCGATCACCGTCGAATTGTGTACATTCGAGAGCAAAAAGCGACCAAAGCCCCTTTCAAGCAGCTGCATCGATGCCTTGCAACAGTTTTGCTGTCATAGAGTCCCTAACAGACATGACCATAGCCACTTATGATGACTATCACGTCCATGCACACCTGGAGGTGCCATCTGCTGCGTAGTACATGCCACTTTGAATAAAAAAAGTGTACCCCCTTCATGTCTACCCTACTTTCGATTCCACTTCGACTATTAATAAATGATAGCACACCGCAGCAGATGGGCTTTAAGACGACTCTCTCAACGCGTTGCCTAGAAGAGCAATGTGTTCATGCTTAGTCATACATTGGTACAATGGGTCACCAAACTTTGTGCGCATAATACGTGCCAGGCAATACTTAGTTTGCTATTTAGAAATTGTCTTCACTGGCGCACCCTCTACTAGCCATTTGATATTTCCAAAGCCCTTCCAAAGCATTAGGTGCTCGATCAACTGTAAAGAACTTCATAATCCATCAAAATGCTCCGCTCGCAACACTTTACGTTTGACAACTCTCACCACTCTGACGCCGCCTCGCTGAGACATTAGTTTTGCGAAAGGTATGTGCGATATAGAGTGATTGAAATGGGAAGAATGGTAGCGGTGGCATTCGAACCGGTTCTGGAAGGCTTACTCTATCATCAAAAACTACAAACCTGAACCCTTTTAATCACCTTTCTCCAACTACATCTTCCTCGCCCAACTCACCTCTTAGGCTGCGGCTCACTTCAGGACAGCAAAATCTACGGCAGTTGCTCATGTCACTACATCACACCTTGTCCAGGCTATCCTAACCTAAAACACAGCGTCGTGCCTATCCTATTCCTACCGAAGCATGCACACTACGCCACACCTCACTACCTGGTGCTCTGCATGCTAAGCTGTTCCCGTTGTACACTAAAGAGTAAGGAGGAAAATGAGAAGGTGAACAACGCGAGCTTAGCCGGGATTTGAACCCGAGGACTCGCGCACCTTAAGCGAGAATCATACCCCTAAACCACTGAGCCGTACTTGATGAAGTAGAAAATATTCCTACTTAGGCCACTTTAGGCGATTGGCATCCTTGGCGATGTCACAATACAGTTGTCTTGGAAGTGCTGGATTACAAATGCTGGGAGAACCGGGTCGGAGAGTAGGCATCAGCACAGATGCTATGGAAACAAAAATGAGTAGCAGATATCGATTGGAAGAAATAACACCGCGAATTATATCAACCACCTGCAGCAATTGACCTCGCGATCAATATTGCTCAAACAAATGCTTTAAACCGCAACGTAGTTTCGAACTTGTGTTAGAAGGTCAACTAAGTTGGGATGATAAAATTGATCTAGAAGTGTGATTCACCACGTTGCAAAACCTTTAAATTGGTGCAATTGTNTGTTTTCATGTCGGCAAGTCTCTCATTCACCTGCGGCTCGAAAGTGGCTGAAGTAATTCTAGGGAGCATCGTCTTGTTAAGCCGACAATGTGGTGACATCATCCTAAACACATATCTGGGGGTGCAAAAGTCGAAAGTATGAGCAAATATTAGGCAGTGCCATGCGTGCGTTGTGAACAGAGCCTGTCNGTACCTAGTCGAAAGGTATTGGTATAGCCGGAAGCTTAGATGTCTTGCCAAGAGGTGGGAACATATAGGTGAGCCGCTTTGAAATAGCGATTGATACATCGCCATGGTAAATCCAACCCAATAGCTTGTACTAAAATGCTACACTATAAAAGCTTGTTGATAGATCTCCGTGGCCTAACTGCCATTAGACAATTGAGTGGCCACTGTGTGGCTGTTGGTGCGCAGTCTTGGCGTTTTTATGTCGGCAAGTCTCTCATTCACCTGCGGCTCGAAAGTGGCTGAAGTAATTCTAGGGAGCATCGTCTTGTTAAGTTGACAATGTGGTGACATCATCCTGAACACATATCTGAGGTGTAAAAGTCGAAAGTATGAGCGAATATTAAGCAGTGCCATGCGTGCGTTGTGAACAGAGCCTGTCCACAGAATCTGCGTAGTTTTGATTAAAATGACTCTTCGTGAATAGGTTATACCCATAAAAACTTGCGTGTTCATATTAGACCAATCTGTCCGGAGACTTCCGTACGCAGTGGTGCAGTGAGGCGGTGGTGTCGACTGGTCTTATTCCACTGGACATCTAGAGAAACCTTTGTAAGGCTGCACTGCAGGTGAAATTCTACGAACTGTTGTCAGACAAACCAAAGCGAAAACATTTACCAAGCACAAATGCAATTGTCATTAGCGGATGTCAGATGCTCTCTACAAGCGATATTAACTGCCGTTTTGTTGTTGTGGCAGTAGTGCTAATACCACCCAACAAGCATTTGCTAAGATGCCTTAGAATGCTCATGCGCTTCGAAAAAGCATTGGTCGCATGGCTGAAAACAATGGGATCCACCAAAGAACCGCTGGCAATCCATTATGGTGGTAATCTGGCCCGAAGGTACGTCAGACAAACTTGTCATGCACAATCATGGCATCAAGAGATGGAGACCTAGAATTGCTGGCCGTAAAAGACCTGTGTTAAATACGCCCTTAACCTTTATGTATGTAAACCACCACTACCACCCAGTGAATGCTTCGGTGAGATCCTTAAATTAGCACTCCTACTAGGGTTCCCCGGTCCATTCAGTCGGTTGCTAAAGTGGTTAGTATAGACTGCAGCGGTTCTATCAAAGAGTGCTTGTGCTGTCGTCAAGCTTGTGGAAAGAACCGTGGGGGAGGAATTAAACCACAAATGAGGCGATGAACCCTTCAAATTGTAAAGGAGGTAGGCACCCAATTCCTTGGTGAACTTAGCTACTGAATAAAACTGGCGTGGAATGTAGAGTCAAAGACCCACCTGTATCTACTTTTAGTGCATTTGTTATTATTAACAGGGCGATAAATGGCTGTCGGTGACCTTGGTTATATACCTACGCTGCCTTTTTGCTCTACCAAAGTTGGCGTTTCATTTATTGTGGTTGCCGATAATTAGGCAGTGTATTCTGCTGACTAGCATTCACAGTGAGAGTTTTATTTCCATCCTTCTACTTGATTAAATGAACAAAATAAGTCCTATGATAATTAACAGCTACTGAAACCAATAAAGCGAAGAACCTAGATACAGAGGTGGAAATGACAGGGCAGATTGCACGGCCCATCTATGAATGGAAATATGATCCTGCTCCCAATTATGCCCATATAGTGTAGAAGCTGTATATCTTGTGAACTGAGTGGCCAAGGCAAAGGCAGCAAGCGTCACAGGAAGGTAACTATAGTCCCAAGTGTTTACTGCAATCGTACAGACGATGGAATAACCTCATAATAGAAACATTAACGACATGCCTATATTTCGTCTACAATCCTCACCTTCCTATGCCTAATTAACTCGCGAAGCATAATATCGGCCCATACCTGTCTCCTTGGCAAGTCATTTTACATCTTAGCATGTTCCACTAAAAGCCTGTGGGCTCGCATTCACAAATGCTACACAGCTATCTCATAAGAGTAAGGAGGTGGTTTGCGAAAGAGCTAACGTCTCCATTTAACATCACGTCTTGTGCTAGAGGAAGTTAGGGACGAGATCATGTAGTTGAAGTCACAAAGACTGACAGTCCCTCTCCATGCTGGATGTTTTAATATGCTCTCCTCGCCTTCTTAACAAAAGGCAAAAGCACATGTCTTCTGAGACGAGAGGGGTGCGAGGCACTGAGGTTACAAGAGGTGGGGAGAGCTCTACAGCTATTTGGACAGCGAGATCGCATTGTAAATGACCATTCTCACAGATAAATGGGGATGCGAAATCACTGCTACCAAGTGTCAAATTAAATTAGCCTATAGTGTTGCATAATCTCTTGTGCAGTATTTTTGCACTTGTTACTCGGTGATTTTGNGAAACCGGCCCATACCTGTCTCCTTGGCAAGTCATTTTACATCTTAGCATGTTCCACTAAAAGCCTGTGGGCTCGCATTCACAAATGCTACACAGCTATCTCATAAGAGTAAGGAGGTGGTTTGCGAAAGAGCTAACGTCTCCATTTAACATCACGTCTTGAGCTAAAGGAAGTTAGGGACGAGATCATGTAGTTGAAGTCACAAAGACTGACAGTCCCTCTCCATGCTGGATGTTTTAATATGCTCTCCTCGCCTTCTTAACAAAAGGCAAAAGTACATGTCTTCTGAGACGAGAGGGGTGCGAGGCACTGAGGTTACAAGAGGTGGGGAGAGCTCTACAGCTATTTGGACAGCGAGATCGCATTGTAAATGACCATTCTCACAGATAAATGGGGATGCGAAATCACTGCTACCAAGTATCAAATTAAATTAGCCTATAGTGTTGCATAATCTCTTGTGCAGTATTTTTGCACTTGTTACTCGGTGATTTTGCATGCAGCCGCCTTGATTCAAAACAAAAGGCCCGCGAACACCCTCATCGACGTAGCAAACAGAAAATTTACTGCATGCGAATGGAGATAGAGCAGTCGAACTTCAATTTACCCGTTCAAAAATCACCTCATTGACCTGTTACTGTCAATGAATAGTTCTTTTACCCCAGTTGTTCTCTTGTCTTCGTCCTCTCATACACTCACGCAACCCCTTTTTACAGTTACAGCGTCGCTAGTGATTAAGACCAATGGCCTCATAATACACTGACATTCACTGATGCTGCCCTTATGAAATGGTGCCGCAATGGTGCAATGCCGCAAAATCCAGTGAGTTCGCACCAATTTTTTTGCATTATATAGGAGACAACTTCAACGTGGCTTATTATCAAATCTGACAAACCTGAACTTAAGCGATCGTCTCCATCGCTACGCGGTACTTTACAGCAGAACTGCTTTTCGGGTGAGGTCTGTGTTTGATAGGACCGAGAAGCGTCCATCTTATATTGGAATATCTGCGCAGCAAATCCCTCCCTCTCCCTTTCACCGTATGTTGGCTACCTTTACGGGGCTTTTATGGCGGACTTCACAACATGCAGCCTTAGCAATGCAATTTATGCCTACCTATTCGGAAACTATTATTCCTGGCATCTGTTCCCGGTGGTTTGGGTTGCTAGTAGTGCTGAAAACGATCCACAAGTCGATTCGAAAATTTGGGTAAATAATCGAGTAATCAACCATTCGATCAGAACTCGGACGCGAATCCAACCAGTGAACTTATTTTATTTAGGCAAGTTGTCCTGTTGCGTGCGCATTGATGTGAACTCACGTGGTAGCACGCCCTGGTTATCAATGAACGCCTTTCTGCTGCTGAAGCAATCTTAGCCTTCTCGGTAGAGCAAAACTAACTTTTCTCCATTTCCTTATATTTGCCAATGCCCTCTTCGTCGATATGCTTACAAGTCGTTAAAGAAAAGAAGCACAATTAAACTGACATCCTTTTTAGGAACTAGTCTTTGCAATCCCCTATTGATTGGGTCAGTGGAGCACCTACCATGGAATAATATTAAGCGAAAGTTAGCACTTTGCCAGCTGTTCAGCTCTGACAAATGCAAGCAGAAATAGTGATAATGTTAGCAAAACGGGACAAAGACGCGATTTTAGAGCCTTGAGTCCAACTTCATTGGCATCATGGTAATGAAACTGACACTTTCGTACAACCTAGTCACAGCTGACATTCAAAATTGTGCGGGCATTTATAAAGGCTCCAATCGGAATAGATGCTACATTACACGTTTTCTCCAATGTCGAATTTGATCCTACGTGTGAGAGGAAGATGGACCATCCCTGCTTTTGGCGTCCAACTTTTACAACTTGTCTAAAGACCATCATCGCGAGTGACTGCTGTAAACAACCAAACGTCTTATGCACACCATCTTTGCTGCTGCGCTGTTGCAAAGAACAGTTGAGTCAAGCCGAGTATTCGAGAGAGAGTGGAAAAAGAGACGTAAGATTTAGCCACACTCAGTCTTGTGGTTATTTTCTCAAAACCTCCCCATTAGGTCGCCATGGGAGACTTCGCATGTCTGAATGGTTCTCGGATGCCTCATGATGTGAGGTGAACCAACACTTAAATACCTCACGTCTTTGGGGTTTTCATCAGTTGGGTGAGTGAATTTAGCACTCTCTACCGCCATAAAGCAAACTTTCCCTCTGATATGACCTGCCTCATTCTTCACGAGAGCATCTCATTTACTCAAAAAGTGTGTTAAGCATTAAGGCGCGAAAGTTTCTTCTGCAGTGTAAAAGTCTTCGATGCAAGCAATTAATGTATTCACTGCAGTAGATTACATGTTTGAATCTGCCTCTGACCTCTAGGACGCAGGACTACTGGTCGAATCTTATATTTAAGACCACCAAGGTGTGGGCTGTAAGTGCAGAAACAGCTATCCACAATCGGTTGAGGGTCTGAAACATGCACTTGTCTTGATGCTGGGCAGAAACAACAAGTGAGATCAAGCACCAGGATCAAAGACATCTTCATTCCTGATGAATTATAATTTGATTTAAAGACCAGTTCATAAGCTATCATTTTATCAATATGCGTTTCGGATTAATAGGCAGGTTTTTCTCTTTGCTGACAAAAAATGATTAGGTTCTTTCAATGTACAATGAATTAGAGTCCTCCAAAACAGTTAGTGCGTCAAAAAGATCTTCTTACCAAGCAACTACTCACTTTTGCATGGAAAACCGAATTTTAATTGGTTCTTCCTTAGAAGTACGTAACGAAGAAGTAGGCATTTGAATTGAGGTGAACTTTGATAGCATGAATTCATTGCTAAAATTTATGGCCATATAGGCGACTACCGCTCCCCTGCATTTCACTCAACTTTAGTGCTGAGGACAAATCCGGAAGGTCCTCTTGCTTATCCGCTGAATTCATCACACACTTTCTTGCAAGTATCCGCAAGGCTCAGCATTCTCTGCTTTAAAATGGATGGCTATACCTGTCCATTGTGCCCCGCTGTATTCAGAAGCATCCTCTTAGTGCTTGCACATTTGGTTCGGTACCATCGTGGTAGGCTCCACTTATTTTTGGTGTACTTCTTTATGCGTAGCCATTTCTATGCACGCGACTGCATCCATAGGTAAAGGTTTGCATTTGTGCTTAGGTATTTGTGTTTGTGAATAGGTATTATGCCTCAGCTTAGGAACAAATGTGTCGTACTGAGTTGAAAACCCTTGTATCAACCAAGTGTTGAGGAATAGCAGAACGCAGGGTCAAATCGTGTAAATCGCTCACGACGATAGAATCCCAATTTATATGCGTTTAATGTGTTTTAGTAGCCTACAGTATAAGCTGTACGCTTTGCTCAGCGGCTCTGGGAACTTTTGGGAGGTTACTGTATCATCAAAAGGGTAAGGGAATTTCAAAATAGTCAGTCGTTCTTTCATCGTGCCCACTTATGTAGCGGTAGTTGCAAAAAACACTTTCTTTGGAACCCTAAAACAGCTCAGAGGCACTATGCATGCCGCTGTTGCCTCCAGCCATTCGAGGACTTTGATTCACTCTGCACGCATTTCTTTGTAACGCATTTTTGTAAGTGTGCGCTTAATGATCTCTTATAAGGCCAATGGATTCTCTGCTCTAGAGTCACAGGTTTGAATCTTCATGCTTACGCTTTACTTTACAACACTCTAGCTCAAACAATGGATGATTCAGGAACAAGTGCTTACTGTGCAGAATGCTTCTCAAAACACCCGACACTGGGAACTATGTTTGACCATATGCGCTCAAGACATTCCTGTAGGTACTCCTTCGTCTATTGGACTTAGTTCAGTGTAAAGCTTATAGTAACGACCTGATCTCCTTCGATTTGCAGATATTTGGTGCAGAGTGTTTAAGTAAAATGCAGACGAATGCTATTAATCAGCGAAATCTGCAAGTTTTTAACAATATTTACGTAAAATATTAATAACTTTCCGCTTAAAAATGGTGATATGGTAAAGCTGGATCCTTTAGTACGTAGAGATTTTGTAATAATTGTGGAAGCTCTAAGCTAAGCAGTCCGATTTTGTGGTAGTTATGATAAAACACACATCGAATTGCATTGCATTGCGCCACATCGCATCGGTAACCTGGACGTTTTCAACGATGACACAGCATTGCCCCATGGTTGACATTGAGCGTATATTTATGAGATACTGGACTTGGAAACAAACTTTATGCAATAAAAAATCCTTTGCGTTATAGGGCTCTCGGATAAGCTGCCTTACATTTCCCCTATGGACGCGCACTTATCTATGTGCTTTGTGACCAGACATGTGCTCAATGCAAGAGGAGAGTTTTGCATTTACTGCAGTTGTGTTTTATCCTAGTCGCTGTTACACTCGAGGGTGGGTTCTCGCTGAAATTTAATGTGATTAGAATGAGAATGTTAGTTTGTGCAAAGCTTTGAAAAATTTTGCGCAAAGAAAAGATGTAGTGCCACTTTTGGGGCTGTGCAATGCAACACAGCACGAACAAATCAGCACTGTTCGGTAACACTTGGCATAACAATACATATTATTTCATAGCAAACACTGAAACAGCTTTCGATGTTTTCATTGAAGCTATGTCCAATAATAACTACACAAGAAAATAATAGGCACTGCGTCATACGCGTGCAGCCTTGTCGTTCACGGACCGTTGTGATACCTGCCACACTTTTGTGCGGTTGAGGCTACTGATAAAGTTGAGGCAAAATGCAGGCGCTTTAGAGGTGACGAGACATTGGGTGCGATGTCTTTAAACGTATAAAAGCGGTTGTCTAAGTGAAGCAGGATTTGCGTAGTGGGTCAGTTAAAAGACAAGGGAAGGACAAGAAATAATTTGGCGAAGATAATAGAGAGCAAAGCGTCGTTAAAATACATAAGACAAACTGTGCATTTATCCGCATCGCGCAACTAATCAAACGAAAAACTAATTTGGGATTTTGAAACCATCATTATCGAGACCAAATATTTTGAAGTGAAGGCCATTTTACTGGTAGCAGCACTCGAGCATAGGTGGTTTATGTAAAAAAGTGCAACTCATGTTTTTCAGGCTAATTGGCATCTGCAGCCATGGTCAAATAAAGAAAAAATAAAGCAATTGCTACCACTGCCTTAAGTTTCTTTTCCCATATTTCGGCATGGGCAGTTGAAATTAAAATCATGCTAAGGATTCAGCTAAAATGAAGTCGGACAATACAGTAGCTGTCATTTGTGATTTCAAGATGCGTTTCCGTTACTATTTTCAGTACTGACTGAAACATTTGAATCAATAAAACGAGGCCCTATATTCTTCGTAAGAAAATAATTGCTCATTTAATTTTATTTACTTTTCAGTGCAATGTTGCACTTTCCTATAAGCCTTCAATTACTTGCGACTGGATTGTTAATATTTCTTAATTCTTTTACATTTTCTTCTCCTGTTTTCGACTAAGTGTATTTAAATGGAAGTGAAGAACAACATATTACGAAATTTGATGCTATATTGCCGTATCGACTCTGAGCTCCTTTGGTTCATTTCATAGGTGCCAATGAAAATCTATCCTTATTGGCCGTTTTCATCCCAGCAAATGTAGTTGAAACTTACTTGATATTGATATGCATCAGTAGCAGCTATGATTCCGAAAGGAATAAATTTGAGGTCTTTGTTTTAAGGGTACATGTGTTGTTATTCTCTAGCCATACCAATTTCTTTTACGAATTCCTTGCTACTGAATAAAACCTAGTAAAATGATTAAACTAAGCGAGATTCTTGAAGCGCTAGGGAGCGGCATTTCAACGCGAGTTGGTAGAAGTCCGAATAGACAAGTAAATACGACGTTTGCTGCAATAAAATTGCGTTACTCCTTGCAGGAGTCTCTGTTTATTGCGATGTTTGTTCTGTGGCATGCACTCTAGTTTCCTTGCGTTGCGATATTTTTGCATGTTTGTGTTGATTTTGACCTTTGCGACATGTCCATCGTCTTTGTTAGAATGCGATGGTAATGGTGGTGACCATATGTGAGTATGTAAATGCGTGATAAGGAAGTGTTGAAATATATTATGGCGCTAACACTTGAGGTGGTTTAAATGGAATAGCTGATCCTTAGGCGAATAAATTGAAAGAAAATCTGTGCCACTAATGTCAGCAACCACCCCCATATGCATAATGGACTGGTTTGATGTGCTTGTGGCTAGGATGAAGAAAATTAGCATTACGAACTGTGGATAAATCTATGAACTGTGGTGAAACTGCGCAAGTGGTCAAATGTTAATTTTCAACCGGTTGCTCTATTTGACAGGTGCTAAGGCAAACTGCGATTGAGACACCTCGGAATGTAGAGGGAAACAAAGAGGAAGGCTGATGTCTACTTTCTACGAGTGATACGTGGCGGAGTTGTAAATGAATGCACATAGATAAAATCAGTCCCCATTGTCATTGCAGTTGTATAACCGTTTAAAATCTGCAACTCTCTTTTTGCCATTTACGATCTAGAGACCTATTTTACGGTCTTCGAACAAAATGTAATCCAATTTTTTCCAAAAATAATGACAGGGTGGCTAAAAGAATTACTTTGGGGGATTAATAATGCCTTGATTGTGCAGACACTAAATAATGCCAATTGCCCTTGCGCACATGCCACATAAATGGCTCTCTCTGTATGCATGACTTTCGAGATGTTGGAGCATCTTCCAATAGGTAATGTTTAACGGCGCATATAATCATACGCAGTTATCCCTTGCCTCTCAGAGAAAAATATTTTATTGTGTCTGGGAGAAGTTTAAGAATGCTTGCAATTTGTAGATACTGCGACCATACATTGGCGCATCAACTCGTTCTAAACAGTCTTGTGTAATATTGCCGGTTTCCTAATTTTCACTAGTCTTAACTGAAGGTGTACAGTTAAATGCATTTCGACAGTGATTTTAGTCTGCTTCACATAACTAGCATACCTAGGATTCCATATTCCCCAACATCAAGCCGAACTTCTACGCCCGCATTTACTCGTTCAGTTCCTCTATGATAAAGTATATTTTGGACCCTGCAACAATATCGGCTGCATTATTTGTCAAGGTCTTGCTGATGTCTGGCAAGTTCACATCTCCAGTTTAAGGACACGAGAGCTTGTGCAACCAACCGACCTGGTACACGTCGTTGATGTGTAAGTGGATTTTCATTTGACAAAAGGAAAAGCCTAGTGATAATAGCATGTGTATGGAGCCACCATGGCGAGTAGAATCACGAATGTCTGGGAGGAAAGGAACACCAACTGCAATCAAGCCTTACTAAAGTGTGTCTTTGTGCAGCNGGCCTTACTAAAGTGTGTCTTTGTGGAGCTTATGAAAACAAAGCGCACAAAAGCAGAACCTGCTATCACAGCAACGCAAGAGGTGTCGATGGATCTCACCCAAGTCGTTATGCTCTTTATCGCAAGCGGTACATTCGTGTCAATCGCCAGCCCTCCATTTTACCATCCATGGCCAATTAAAACAAAGAATTGGATAAATCATATAGAGGGGGAAATTCTTCTTTGGCGCAAGGGATGGCAAAGCATATCGTTGCACGTTGCGGCACTCTTTCCAAATCAGGGAGAATAGGTAGTTATCAAATTTACTTGGCATTATAACACAGATGCATGTTGGACAAGTCCATGGCGTACACCAGTAGCACTTATCAATCAACTACAAAGGGGGTTCCGTTGGCGCCCCATCGAAAAAGTGGTTCATTTGAACACAATTGTTCATGAGCGCCTCCTAATAAAAATTCGAGAAATGTTAGGTGGAACGATTACAAAGTTCCACTTCTGCTAGGCAAATGGCCTAGCCTTTTGGATGATAATAAGTACTTCGTGCAAACTTCCTAGCCTTCTGCCTCTTTTTAGCACTTCCATTTGGGCTTGCCAAGGCCATGCTTGCCTGCTTCAGGATCTATTCGAAGCCTTCAAAATTACAAACGGACTTTGTGCAAACCAAGAAGCATACCTTCTTTCCTGCGTTTAAAATTTTAGTCAACATATCTGTCCGGCCTCTACGTGTCTCGACCTAGGTTAATTATTTTTAAATATAGTGATCAAACAGCGCTGCAACCCTAGTGGCAGTTTGTCTACGTGCGCATATATTTCATCGGTACTGTTGGCAGGGCAAAATTGGGCTTCGTCGTCACAAAAATTGACTCACGATGACAGCCTAAAGATTGCACCACGCTTGCTCAATTGATGTCAATGCCACACTTGGCCATCGTTCATTTTGATCGGTCGGTGTGCAGACCGTACACTCTGAAGCTGATGTGAACTCTTCCCTAGTCTTGGTTTCAAATCGCAAGAAATTTTAATTGGCTTTGTTGTTAGCAGAGACTTTGATAAAAGAAAACACATTTTAGTGGAGTACGTTAGGCTTAGAACACGTAAGTGTATTTCTTCACTTTTGGTACAAAGTAGGATTTATTGGGTTCTTCCTGCGGTTTTGATAACTCGGACAATGTATGGCAGGATCCAGAACAGTATATCCTCACTATCCAGTTGTAAAGATTGCCGATAGCGGAGCTTGATTTGGATGTTATTTTAACCTCATGATTTTAAAGATCTGCACAGAGCTGGCAGAGTTCCTGGGACTTAACCTTCTCAACGCACATTGCAGCATTGTTGGCTGTGGCAAATAAATACCATGCCCCAAGTACATTCTTCGTATATCATTCCTGTTATTAAAATGGGAGGCTAAGGAGAACGGCTACTATTCTGCTACTATCGCAGTGCTTTTTTATAATTTACCCTGCAGGCGGGAGGCAGGTTGGCAAATTGATCTAGATTTAGGGAGGCAGGTTGGCAAATTGATCTAGATTTGGGGTAAAGCTTTGATCAGCCTGACGTAGAGAATCCTACTCTACCAAATGCAATAAAGCTAACTGTGAATAGTAGAACCTTTTTCACAATAGGCAGTTTCAAAAAGGCGAAAGAAAAGGGAGAGATTCCTGCAAGCAATGCATTTCCTCTTGA